>SNQJ01S0014131.1:118068-128741 GCA_010110895.2 Picea sitchensis
TTTTGTTAAATTTTTATTTTTATTCTTAGGGTCTTTTCTTAAGGTTAGACTAAATTTTACCCTAGAGAAATTTTAGACTTATGACTTAGATTCTGAACTGGGCGACACTTGGTTAGGGAAGTTGTTTAAGGATTTCTTAAGGCGTTAAAGTCTTAGGGCCATCTAGGTTGGTTTCATCATCATCATCAGCGCGACGTGCCCTTCAGGACGCACTACGTGCTCCAAGGGTGCCACTCGCCTCGTTCGTTTCTTTTGTGCGACGTGCCCTTCAGGATGCACCACGTGCTCGAAGGGTGCCACTCGCTTCTTATGTTTCTTTTGCGCGATGTGCCCTTCAGGATGCACCACGTGCTCTAAGGGTGCCACTCACTTCTTGTGTTTCTTTTGCGCGATGTTCCCTTCAGGATGCACCACGTGCTCCAAGGGTGCCACTCATCAACTTGACTGATTGGTAGACATCTATAACCCCTGGAGTCAACACTCCGCCAGGTGAACTTGTGGGAGACTAAGGGCTCTAAGGAATAAGGACCCCACCTTATTGCATGCCCCTTAGAATCATCGTGAGCGACTGTCACAGTCTACCCTCACGACATTGTGGATCCTCTCGAACTAGGTAATCGTTAACCTACAGTTCGAGCCACGGCGGGACTGCTAGTAGGCTGTGGTAGGAATGTTGTCCACACCTCTCCCTCAACCTCTCTGGAAATCGTGTGTGGCCCCTTTACTCCATATGTGAGTCTGGTCGATAGGCTATCGTCAGCCTGCATCATCAACAATCGTGTCAGAACATGTCAACATTGTATCATCAAATCAATGAAATATCACAGTAAATAAATCAACCCAAATAGCACACTCCCTAACTCAATCCAGAGTCCAAGGGGGTTCCACCGATGCTTCTGCATCCTCAAGGTCCAAAACCCTGCACACTCAATAAAACTGAGTCAAAGCACCTGTCTACATCAAAGCAGTAAAAAATCATGTCATCTATCATAACGTATCATAATCAAGGATAAATGTTTTAACATCATAAAATTCCAGATCACTTGCGAGCAAGTGTCAAAGAATAAGTTTTCTCAGTGCACCAGAGCGGGATGTTACATACACCCCCTCTTGGTCTAAACTTCATCTTGAAGTTTCTCAGTATAAATGCCGAAATAAAAGTACCATAGTATCATAAGTCTATTTATCAAACAAAAATGGGAACTGCTGTCACATATCATATGCATCCTCCCAGGTCACCGAGTGCGAACTATAGCTGTCCCACTGGACCTTGACCTGATCTATCATTTGACGTCGTAACTGTCAAATGTGATGATCTAAGATGCGGACTGACTTAGCCGTGAGTGATCCCTCGTCCGATACCTGCAAGGAACTCATGTCAATCACATGCGTAGGATCACTAATATAATGTCTCAAGACAGATACATGAAAAACATCGTGCAAACGCCTCAAAGAATCAGGCAAGGCTAGTCGATAGGCCACGGGCCCCTTTCTCTCCACAATCTCAAAATGTCCCATGAACCTAGGGGAGAGTTTAGCTCCCTTTCCAAACTTGATCGAACTCTTATGCGGTTTAACCCGCAAGAAGACTCAATCGCCGACCTCGTAACTATGGTCGACTCGGTGCGCATCGACATAACTCTTCTGTCAATCCTATGCTTCTTTAATCCTTTGTCTTATGGTTTTCATTTGCTCTTCCATTTCTTGGATCACTTCTGGTCCCACCAGGACCCTATCCTTAAGCCGATCCCAACTCAAGGGTGTCCGAAACGGTCGCCCGTAGAGAAACTCAAAAGGCGCCATCTTAATGGTGCCTTGGTAACTGTTGTTGTAAGCGAACTCTACTAGAGGCAAGAATTCCTCCCAAAGCTTTTGTTGGTCCATCACGTACATGCACAACATGTCTTACAAGGTTTGGTTCATTCGTTCAGTCTGTCCGTCAGTCTCTGGGTGATACACAGTACTAAAATTAAGTTGGGTTCCCAAGGCCTCTTGGAAACTCATCCAAAATCGTCCAGTAAACATTGATCCTCGATCGAATATAATATTTTTAGGAATGCCATGTAGCCTCACAATCTCACTGATGAAAACTCTCGCTATGTCAGGTGCCTGATACGTTGTACGCATAGGAATAAAGTGAGCACTCTTCATTAGAGTGTCTACTACTACAAAATCGAGTCGTGTCTCCTTGTTGTCAGTGGCAATCCAACAATAAAATCCATCGAAATAACTTCCCATTTCAATTCTGGAATGGCATGTGGTTGAAGTAATATTGTTGGGTGTCTATGTTCAGCCTTTACCTGCTGACACTCTAGACATCTGGCCACATATTTGACTATGTCAGCCTTCATTCCCTTCTAGAAGAATAAGGGTTTAAGGTCTGCCCTCATGACTCCTGGGTGAGCCATGTAAACTGCTCTATGAGCCTCTCTCGGGATCAACATCCTCAACTCATCGTTTGGCGGTATGTAAATCTGACTTCTAAACCTCAAAAACCCATCGCTATCCAATGAAAATACCTCGTATCGTGATACCATCATTGTGTTTTGTCCGATAAAACCCTCGACCTATTTGTACCATTCATCATTACGCTGTAAAGTGAGAATCTTCTCTCGTAGATTTGTCTGAAGAGGCAACACCGAAAAGATGCGTGGCTTCCGACTCAAAGCATCCGCCACTCGGTTCACCATTCCCTTTATGTAAGTAATCTCAAAGTCGTACTCGCTAAGCAATTTCGACCAACGCCGTTGTCGCGCGTTCAGGTCACTTTGTGTAAAAATGTGTTGTAGTCCACAATGATCGGTCTTTAATTCAAATTTTCGTCCAAAAAGATAGTGTCTCCAAACCTTCAAGGCATATACGATGGCTAATAACTCCAAATCGTGCGTCGCGTAGTTCTCCTCATGCCTTCTCAGTTTCCTCGAAATGTAAGCAATCACTCGTCCATCTTGCATCAAGACTCCGCCTAAACCTTCCTTGGATGCGTCAGTGCATACCAAGAAGTCTGCGTCCATGTCAGGGACCTTTAGTATCGGTGCTATGGTCAACAACTCTTTAAGCCTTTGAAATGCTTCTGCACATTTCTCGGTTCAAACAAACTTCTTATTTTTCTTCTACAATTCCGTGATCGGGTTTGCTATCTTCGAAAATCCTTCGACAAACCGTCGATAGTATCCTACTAAACCCATAAAACTACGCACTTCTGTGACATTTGTCGGCGCAGGCCATTCCATAATAGCCTCAACCTTGGCTGGATCCATGGCGATACCTTCGCCGGAGATGACATGCCCTAAGTAATGAATCCTCGATTGATAAAAAGAGCATTTGGACAACTTCCCATACAATTTGTGCTCTCGTAGACACTGTAGTACCAAGCGCAAGTGCTCATCATGATCCTCCGTCGTCCGAGAGTAGATCAAGATATCATCAATGAATACTTGGACGAACTTGTCCAAGTACTCGCAGAACACCCTGTTCATCAAACTCATGAATACCCCTGGGGATTTTTTCAGTCCAAACAGTAAAACAGTAAACTCGTAATGTCCAAATCTCATCTTAAAAGCAGTCTTAGGGACATCATCCTCCTTGATCCGCAATTGGTGATACCCTAATTGCAAATCAATCTTGGAGAACACCATCGTACCCTTCATCTGATCGAACATATCATCAATTCTTGGTAAGGGATACTGATTCTTGATCATAGCCTTGTTCAGTTGATGGTAGTCGATGAAAAGCCTCCACGATCCATCCTTCTTCCGAATGAAAATAATAGGTGCACCCCATGGTGACACACTAGGACGTATCAGTCCCAAGTCTAACAACTCCTTCAGTTACATCTTCAGCTCTTGCAACTCTGGGGTCGACATCCGATAAGGCGTTCTTGCTATCGGTTCGGTCCTTGATTTCAGGTCTATGGTAAACTCCAATTCCCTTTCCGGCGGCATCCTTGGTAATTCCTCTGGAAATATGTCCGCAAACTCCTTCACCACCAGAAAGTGTTCTAGACCTTCCGCTACTCCCTTTTCGTTTAGTGCAAGGATCGCATAAATCTTGCACCCCTTGTGCATACTCTTCCGTAATTGTAAGGAAGAGATGAACCTCAGGGAAACTCCCTGGTTCCATCCTACAATCACACATCTCTATCCTTTGTCATCAACCAAGCTCAACCGTTTCATCTTACAGTTGAGTATCGCCTCATGCGATTCCAACCAATCCATATTGATCACAACGTCATAAGATCCTAAGATCGTGATGTACAAGTTGACCCTCGTGACAAACTCTCCCAGGTTAAGGGCACAACCCGTAACCTTTCCTCCAACCTTCTGTTGGGCTCCTGAAGCCATCTCTACGAAGCTAAACTCATCATGTTCGACTGCCTTTACCTTAATCCTTTTTAGCGCTGCACCATAAATGAAACTCTTAGAAGCACCCGGGTCTATCAAAATACTAAGATTCTGGTCACCGACAGTACCTGTCATCTCGAGCACAGTCGACTGGTGCTCTGCCTGGCGGTTATTCACCACTGCATGAATATGATGGGCCTTACCCATATCTCCCACTGTAGTGGGTCCGGCTGATCCGGATGCCCTGGTCCTCTCCACAGAACAGTCGCGCTGGTAGTGTGGCTCCCCACACGTCCAACACCCCTTTTTCAGCCCAGTAGTCCTGGTACTTGAGGTAGAATATGACAACCCACCGACTTGGAATCTAGGTCTGTTCTGCTGAACAGGCCTAAACTGCTGCTGCTGCTGATGCTGTGGTCCCTGATAAGGTGTCCGCTGCTGAGGCAGTGGTCGTTGGGGTGTAGTGAAAGTGGATCCTCTCTGGAAACCATGATATCCTCGCGTATGTCTCGCTGGTGTCTGATGCTGCGGTGTACCCGATGAACCCTGCCCTGCTAGTTTCGCTGGAGTCCTGGTCTGACCCCCACTAATAAGCTCATCCTCTGCTATGAGGGCCTTTTGGACAGCGTCGTGCAAGGTTTGAGGCATCAAGATCCTAACCTTTGCATGCAGGCTACCGTTAAGGCCAAACACGAACCGATTGACCTTGAGCTTCTCAGTGTTAAGGTGAGGAGTATATCGGAGCAGCTCCATAAAACGTGCCTCGTACTCAGGCACTGTACGACCTCCCTGTCATAATGCATTGAACTCATTGATTTGACGCTCAATGAATTCCTCTAAAAGGTACATCTCTCGGAACCGTTCCTTGAACAGTTCCCATGACGCATCTTCAACGGCCATGTTCAGCTATGGCAGGAGCATCTTCCACCATAGAAGGGCGCTCCCCTTTAGGTTAAAGACCGCCATGCAGACTTTCATGTTGGAGGTATAATTGCGAAGTGTGAAGCACATCGCCATATTCTCTAGCCATGCCTCGGCGGTGGCGCCATCCGGGGCACCAAAGAACTCTGGAAATTTGACCTTCTCAAGTTCCCAGTGAATGTTACCTGTAACGGCTGGTGCACGCGACGGAACCCCAGCGGGTGCCGGTGCCCTAGCCTCGTCTCTGTCCAATCGGTTGATCAGTGCCTCAGACATGTGCTGAAAAGATCTCATCATCCCAACAACATCGCCAACTACTATCTTCTCCTGTCCAAGAACCTGCTCGCCTCCCTGGGGGTTAGACCCCTCAGGCATGGATGCTACTGGAGGCGTCACGCCTCCTCCCTTAGCACCCCATTGTCTGCCTCCGCGGCGTCCTCTAACCATGATTACCTGCACGCACACAATCAACTCGATCAACAACAGTATAATCAAATCTAATCATGTCAATGAAAGTCATAGCGAATCCCAAGTCGCGGGTCGAACCCGCTCTGATACCATATGTAACAACCTTCCGCTCAATAGCAACCTCTTGTAACAAGTGAATTTTTTTTTTTTCCTTTTTTTGTTTTAAAAGTGTGTGCGTGCGTGTAGAAAGGAAACAAACACACTTGACTCTACGTCGCCACCCGACGACTAACAAGACACAACCACGATGATCCCAACAAGAAGACGTCAGGTGCACAACAAGTAACTGCAAGCATTAACAACCATAGACATAAGGAAGAATCCATAAAGTAGTTATTTCTGCACAGGAAAGTAGGGCATTTAATCTTAGTCCTCTGCTTCGGAGAGAGAGAAGGTCAGATAGGCTCCTGGCCGACTGCTCAGGCAGAAACTAGTAACCTGACGACGAACAAAATGCAAGCAATACGATCACAACAAGACGACATACGATGTACAACAGTATCATGATGTATTTAACGACGTACAGATGACAGTAAGTAAGACTGACTACTGAATACGACTGACTTCCTGCCTGTCCTACCCTACAATGGTTAAGACCTCCAAGACACATAAGCAATGCTCAAGCTCAGGTTCGCATCGATTTTAACCATTTAAGGTCTCAGGGCTGGCGTCTGTTCTGAGGAACATGGAGGTGTCTACGTCCTGCCCGACACAAGCATACCAAGCAATGAAATGTATATATATCCAAGTACAACAATAGTTAAGGATCAACCACATCCTCTATGATATGCTAGTCAGTAATTGTAAATTCAATTAATAGCAAATCCAATTTAATTCAATTCCATTACTAAGGCAATTTCAATTAATTGTACATCCCCATTTACCATATCATAATGACTTAATGTTCTTAGCTTAGGACCTTATATTTATCTGCTATTGATGATAATTAGTTTCATCATCCCTACCATAAAATATCCACCGTTCTTCATTTACAATGCAATAACTAATATCATGACCATCACATTACATCTGATATTTTATTTATATCAGCTACTTTAACCTTACCATAAATGATAACAACATTATCCTTAACCATTCCATACCCATTAGGATTAATATTAAACGATACCTTACATAATCATTACCATTATCATTACATAATCTTTACCATAATCATTACATAATCATTACCATTAATCATTTTACAGTCTATTATATTATTTCAACAATTACTTTAACATTACTACTTGATAAAACCATGATTAGTTAACAATTATTACCATAAAACCATATACTACAATGATGTTACTTTTACATATTATGATGACAATATAAATTCCAACGTCAATGCTTTTCCACATTACCATACTACTTTTAATTCATCCATAACAATTAAATTTCAGTATCCCTCCCAATAAGATAAAAATACCTATGCAACCATAGACTACAATGATGTTACTTTTACCTATTATGATGACAATACAAATTCCAGCATCAATGCTTTTCCACATTACCATACTACTTTTAATTCATCAATAACAATTAAATTTCAGTATCCTTCCCAATAAGATAAAAATACCTATGCAACCATTACTACAATGATGTTAGTTTTACCTATTATGATGACAATATAAAATTACAGCATCAGTGCTTTTACACATTACTATACTACCTTTAATTCATCAATAACAATAAAATTTCAGTAAGAATCATACATTCAAATGTGACAACGTAGACAAGAAGGAAATAACCTATTAGGATGGAAGCACAAGTTCAACTACTCCGATAATAGGGGATAGATCAATTATCAATTTACCAGCAATACAGAAAGGAAACCGCTCAAGAATCTACGGTTTAAAATTAAGGCTTTAAATCCATCACGTCCTAACCTCTCGGTGTTACCTTCTAAGCTTTAACTTTAACCATGGACAACAACAGAAATTTAACCTTTCCCTAAACATTAGTATCAATGTTATCATTCAGTATAAAAGGTTAATTTAATAATAACAGGAATTCATTTAGATCACCTCCAGTCTTAAAGGTGGCCATTCTAAAGTATTCTAACCACTCTCCAATCACTCGCCAAACCTTGACACAAGGGTAACAATCTACACTTGACGCTATAATAAAAAGGGAAAGTAAATAAACGCGTTTTACATAGAGCCAGCTAGGTGGCTATTTCTGGAGCATAGCTAACAGTACTTCCAGTCAGCCATTAAGAGCAAAACCTGGCGATAATAAATAGCATTGAAGGGCGTGTGAGACCATTTAGTGCCAGGCAGGGGTAACGCCTGCGTTAAGATAGAAATCACTTGGCTGGCTGGAACTAATTGTCATTAAAACTTTTGTCAACCTAGAGGAGGAAGGCTACCCAGAAAAAAAAAATCGTTGAAGGAAAAAAAAATACCAAAAAAATTACTGTAATAAACTCATTACCCAGCAATGCCATTCGGCAGAGTGCCAGGACAAAATTCGTGCTACAACAATTGTTTACATAGGCAAACGTTTATATGGGCAAGGGTTTATACGGGTAATTGGACCACGAAAAGTCCATTCGAGGGATAACAGTCTGGGTTTCTTCCAATGCTGTCGTTAAGCTTGTTGTTGAGTCTGATAAGTCTGACTTCCTTCCTCAGCTGTGATTATGCGTACAGAGCTTTCAAATGGTTGTACATATTGTCCTAGCCCAGTGTTTGAAAGCAATTTAGGGGAGCATTAATTCGTAGTATATTATTATCTTGTGGGCATTTGAATAGAGTTTTGCCATATTCCTTGCAAGTTTCCTGGCATGTTGAACTTCCAGAGAACCCCACTACTCTGTTTGCTGGCTACATTTGAAATTCAAGAATGCCAATGAATGCCAAATCAAAATCCAGGATGCCAAACGGATTCAACACCATGAAAACGAATACAGAAATGCCAAACAAATTCCATAAATGCCCAACGAATTCAAATACCATGAAAACGAATGTAGAAATTCCCAACAAATTCCAGAAACGCCCAACAAATTCAAACACCACGAAAACAAATGCAGAAATGTCAAACAAATTCCAGAAATGATAAACGAATTCAAACACCATGAATCCAACACCACGGAAACGAATTCTTCAACTGATCGAAGGATAAATAAAATAAAAAAATGCCAAATGCTCATACAGACGAATTCCAGATCTAAACACCAGATCAACTGATCTTAGAAATAAAAAAAAAATGCCCAACAAAAGTGCTAGAGCGAATGCCAGATCTAAACGCCAAATCAACTGATCTTAAAATAAAATTGCCCAACAAAAATGCCAGGACAAATGCCAGAGCGGATTGCCATTTCATAGTTTTAATTCCATAAAATAACCAGCAAACGAGATCGCCAGAACCAACATTTCAGAACATCTTACCCAAACAAAAGTTTTCCAGAAACAATATCACTGTAACCATACAAAAACGAATTACAACAGCTGAAGCAACATCTTTACAATAATACATCATAATCGTCGAAGTAAATAACTAGGCATTCTACTCTACTAAACACATGAGCATACTGTTGCCTTAATGCCTGCCTCGATGACGTCCGTGCGCTCCGTGCCGCTCTCGCTCCGTGCCGCTCCTGCTCGTCGACCGTCGAGACTACACTGGTACCTCCTAGCCAATCGCTAGGGGTACTCTACTTCCCCCTTAGCCCCCCGAGCTGCAAAGGGGCCACACACAATCCAGATGGTATGCCTAGCTTCCTAGCTTGCCTCGCAAGGCCGAGCTACCACTCCTATTCGAGCTGAGAAAATCCCAACTCCTCACAAGTAATCAGTCAAGTCACAATTCCGGCAGCGTAATGTTACGCTAACAGCCAATCCCTTTTCTTCCTCATCTCCCTTTTCTTTTATAGAGTTTTGAGACCCACCAACTTTCCTAAATCAGATTTTAAATTAAGTTTCAATAATATATTCTAAATATTCTCCATCGCACAATTGTCATCCATCCCCCTCTTTTCTCCAATAAATGTTTTCTTTAAATTTATTAATTGCCTCAAATCCCTCACCCACCTAGAATTGCTCCTAAAATTACTCTTAGGTGTTCCTAGATACCCTTACATGTTTTAAATACTTTCCTAAGAAAAAGATGTTACTAAATTAGCTCAGATTAACAGGTTCTTAATTTCAGATTCCTTACTATATTGACCGTGCTTTTTACCATAAGTCCCCATCTTTCCTTTATTAAGTTTCCTCCATTACTTAGTTTCCTAATTCTTATTATTCCCTTCTTTCCACTTTTATTAAAGCCCAAAATGGCATTTGCGTTATTAAATCTTTACCATTTATTATTTATTTAATATTTTTTGTTCTTTCACAAGTTAGGAAATAATTTCTTCTTTGCAAAATTTTAACATCATTAGTTTTAATTTAATTTTTACTCTCGTCATTTACCCCAAGAATTTTATGAAGACCTAACAATTACCTAAGTAGGTTTTTGTTAAATTTTTATTTTTATTCTTAGGGTCTTTTCTTAAGGTTAGACTAAATTTTACCCTAGAGAAATTTTAGACTTATGACTTAGATTCTGAACTGGGCGACACTTGGTTAGGGAAGTTGTTTAAGGATTTCTTAAGGCATTAAAGTCTTAGGGCCATCTAGGTTGGTTTCATCATCATCATCAGTGCGACGTGCCCTTCAGGATGCACTACGTGCTCCAAGGGTGCCACTCACCTCGTTCCTTTTCTTTTGCGCGAGGTGCCCTTTAGGATGCACCACGTGCTCCAAGGGTGCCACTCGCTTCTTGTGTTTCTTTTGTGCGACGTGCCCTTCAGGATGCACTACGTGCTCCAAGGGTGCCACTCGCTTCTTGTGTTTCTTTTGCGCGATGTGCCCTTCAGGATGCACCACATGCTCCAAGGGTGCCACTCGCCAACTTGACTGATTGGTAGACATCTATAACCCCTGGAGTCAACACTCC
>SNQJ01S0014132.1:7861-55097 GCA_010110895.2 Picea sitchensis
TTATCAAAATTGCGAGAAAGTTGTTTTTAGCCAGATGGAAAAGGTGGGTGACCACCGATATCCACCTAGATCAATCCTCCATCCTTAGGAAGCAATGGTCTCCATTACTTTGAGTTCCCCCATCAGATGAGGAAATTTCTGCTGAATTTGGCCTCGGGTGAGCCACTTGCCTTAGTGCAGGAGCTGCCTTGCTTTGACGACTCAATAAAGTTGAATCCTTTGTTGTCGAGTTCCCTTGATCTGTGTGTCCACAATCTGATCACTGGATGCCTGTTGTATGCATTCAAGGTTGAGATCTGTTGGTGTTAGTTGTTATGCTACGTCTGAGGTGTCCAATAATGGTGGGAAATAAGGCCGAAGGAGGTCCACGTTGAACACTGGGTGTAGGCCAAGGAAAGGAGGAATGTTTAGCACAAAATAATTATCCCCCATAGCATTGGTGATGGTGTACGTCCCATAACGGAGTGGGTGAAGCTTCCGATGGGGTCCTTTAAGGCATTCTTTTTGCAAGTTCAACCAAACTTTGTCGCCCACCTGAAACTTATGTGGAACCCGATGTTGATCATGGCGCTGCTTGTACTTGTCATTGGACTTCTGTAGGATATCCTAAACTTGTTGGTGGATGTGCTATATCCTCTCAATGAACTGGGTGTCTTTGTCAGCCTCAGTTGGAGCAGGAGAGGAGTCGATCAAGGTGACTGCAAGGGGAAGTGCAACATCTATGGGACCCAATGGTTGGAATCCCAACCCCACTTGAAAGGGGCTATGGCCGGTTGAGCTATGCAAGGCTCGGTTGTAGCTATGCTGGACATAGGGAAGACTCTCATCCCATGTGCGAGGGTGTTTGGAATTATACATGTGAAGGATATGCACGATCATTTGATTTACGACCTCGGTTTGGCCATCTTTCTGGGGGTGGAAGGCCATGGATTTGGTGAGCTTGGTGTCCACCAGTGACCAGAGGCTCGACCATAATGTGTTGAGAAATTGACAGTCCCGATCTGAGACAATGGTTTGTGGGATTCCAAAATGTACCCAGACTCATTCAAAGAAGATCTTGGCAGTGGCTTCTGCTGTGATGCTCTTCTTCCAAGCAACAAGAATTGCCATCTTAGAAAAGTGATTAACAACCACAAAAACACAGTCATTTCTCCGCTTGGTGGATGGGAGGTCCAACATGTAGTCCATTGAGATGGATTCCCGTGTCCTTTTAGGAGTGGGAAGAGAGGTCTACAGGCCTTGTTTCTTAGTGGTTGGTTTGACAATAACGCAAGCAGTGCAAGACCTAATATACTTGTTGACCTCCTGTCGAAGTTTCAGCCAGTAGAAATGTTTTTGTAGCATTGCCACTGTCTTTTCGACACCGAAGTGTCCTGCCACCCGGCTGTAGTGGGCTTCTCAGATCAGCTTCACTCACTCACTTGATGGAACACATATATGTCCCAGTCGACACAACAACCCATCCTAAAGATGGAAATTATCGAAAACTTCCTTTGCACCCAACATTTGGTAGGTGGTGGCGAAGTCTGGGTCTGTCTCATAGAGTTGGGGCCATCCATAGGTCTCATGGTTGTAGGAGTCTAGTACTATGGTGAGTGTCGCGACTGGTGGTCTGCTGAGGCAATCAACGACGCGATTGGTGCTTCCTATTTTATACTTGATGTTGAGGTGGAATTGCTGCAAGTATGTGGACCACTTTTGATGGTGGTCATTCTGAAATTTTCCTTGTGTTTGCATGAATTGTAGTGGCTTATGATCAGTGTGGATGACTATCTCCCTCCCAAGAATGTAATGTCTCCACTGGCCGCAAGATTGCACAATGGAGTACATTTCTTTGTCGTAAGTAGGGTACTTATGGACAACATCTGATAGTGTCACACTATGATAGGCCACAGGGTGGTCGTGATGCGTGAGAACGACACCCACAACATAGTCTGAAGCATCAGTCTCAATCTCAAAGGGTTGTTGCAGGTCTGGTAGTGAAAGTACTGGGGCTAAGCACAAGCGTTGCTTCAAATCATCGAACGCTTTTTTTTGGGGGCGACCCTACACAAATTTTGCCTTACCACCACCCCTGGTTATTTTCCTGAGGGCCCATGCAATATGGGATAATCCCAACACAAACCTACGGTAAAAATTGGCAAGGCCCAAGAAGCTCTGAAGGTCAGTGAGTGTGGTTGGGGCTGGCCAGTCACGGATGACTTGGATCTCGGTTGGATCCACATGTACACCATTTTGATCAATGATGTAGCCTAGGTAATGGACCCTGTCCATGCCGAAGGAGCATTTTTCCAAGTTGGCGTATAGCTTGTGCTGCTGCAAGGTGTGCAGAACCTGCTGAATATGCTGCAAGTGTTCGGCCCAAGTCTTGTTGTAAATGAGAATGTCATCCAGATACACCACTACAAAAGTATTGGTGAATGGTCACAGGATATCATCCATCATCCTCATGAAAGTAGCTGGGGCATTTGTCAGACCAAAGGGCATGACCAACCATTCAAAAAGGCCTTCCTTTGACTTGAAGGCGGTCTTCCATACATCAGTCTATTCTATCGGGACCTGGTGGTAGCCAGACTTCAGATCAATCTTACTGAAGTATTTGGCCCCCATGAGTTGATCAAGGAGGTCGTCGATTCGGGGAATTGGGTACCAGTTTTTTACTGTGATTTTATTCAGAGCCCGATAATCAATGCAAAGTCTCCAGGTTCCATCTTTCTTCTGTACCAAGACAATTGGGCTCCTGCAAAATGATGAGATGGGATGGATGTGCCCCTTGTGGAGAAATTCTTGGATCTATCGCTTGATCTCCTCATTCTCTAATAGAGAGCAGCGATAGACTAGCCCATTGGGTAGTGGTGTGCTGGGGGTCAGATCGATGGGGTGCTTGACCTAGTAGTGCATAGGTACCTCGGTAGGTGAGGAGAAGATATCCGAGTATTCTTCCACGACCTTATATACTTGCTTCTGCTGTGTGGAGAGGTATGCTATAGAGACTCTGGATGTGGCTGTGATTTTTCTCTCATTTTGAGAGTGAATCATGAAGAAGACAAACTTCCCCGTCTGAGAGATGACCTTCCTGCATTGCTTAGCAGAGATTAAGAAAATAGCACTAGGTGGGACATCCTCGAGTGTCTTGTACAATTTCCTGTTCAAAGTAATAATAACACTATGAGGCCTAAACTCATATACAACATGACATTTCCATAAATAAGGCTGGCCCAAAAGAACATCACAAACTTTGAGAGGAGCAACATCACACAATACCTCATCTTTGAAGGGCTTGATGTTGTAAGATAGTCAACACTATTGGCTGAGGCGGAGATCGCTTCCTTGGCGGAGCCATCCAATGGTGTAGGGTTGTGGGTGTGGCGTTGTCGGCAGGGCCAACTGCTTGACAACCTCTGCTGAGATGAGGTTCTTTTGGCTACCACTATCAATGATGAAGTGTAGTGAGGTGCCTTTTACCCACATCTGTGAATGGAAGAGGCACTCTCCTTCTTCTAGCTCGTCTGGTTCACCATGCTGGAGATGGGTGGTAGCAACGGTGGCACTGGGTTCCGCGTTAATGACCCATCTTCCCCTTTCTGGTTCTGACTCAGAGTCATAACCCACATATGATTTAGCGGCTTTCACTTCGGCCACCAATGTCTACTTTGAGCGACAATCAACAATGTTATGCCAAGGGATCTTATGGAAGTCGCACCACTTCCTGGTATCTTTCTTTGTCTTTCCAGTGTCCTTCTTTTCTTATGGCTTGGACTGGTTGTCTTGATACTGTCCATCTTTGCTCTGTCCTTTGTTCTGTGGGTTGGGGCCACCCTTTCTTGGCTTTTTTTGTGAGGGGTTCCCCGACCCAAATTGTCGCATCTTTTGTTTGAGTTTCTGCTCGATTTTGATAGCATATCGGTAGGCCATGACCAAGGATGAGATGTCCAGAAATTCCATTTCAGTTTGGATGTATCTATGCAAAGCACCGCGATACTTGAGCACTAGGTTTCACTCTGAATCTTTGATACCCAACTTGGTGCACAAGGTATGGACTATATTTGTGAAATCTGGCACTGCTTGGTCTCTTTCTTGCCGCAGTGTGGTCCATTTGGTATGCAAGTCGTCATAACTTCCGACAGGGTAGTATTTTTCCTTAATGACATCCCTGAAGGATTCCCAGGTGGTCGTGACTGTAAATAATGAGGGTTCCTCTGTTTCCTTTTTCTCATAGAAAGTTTCCCACCAATATTTTACATGGGGAACAACTTTGAGTAGCGCAAAAGTAATCTTTTCTCTATTCAAAAAGTTATGGACAAAAAAACACCCTTCTAGTAGATTCAACCACTTGTCTATAGCATTTGTGTCTATCTGAACTTCAAATATAGGAATATCGAAGTTTATTTGTACCTTGAAGGGGGTGGTGCCTTCGCTCGAAGAAGATGCGTCGCCTGTTGGTAGTCGCCGAAGGATTTGCGCGAAATTATCCATCATCTAATTCGTCTGTTGCGTAAGGGCTTCCTCAATCAAAAGTTTGAAAGGATCTCCTGTCCTGTCATCTTTCTTTTCTCCTTCCATGAGAGGTCGTTTGGGTGTGAGAGAGATTTTTTCCTCAAGAGAAACAAGCTTGAGACCTAACTCTTTGTACTCCGACCTCGTTAGGGACATGCATTAAGACAACAAGGAGCAGACTGCTCTGATACCACTGATCTGGATTTTATGAGTAGAATGAAATGAATACAGATTATTACCAGATTCTTAACATAGAATAAGAGAGATACAGTAAAACTGGTTTTTTATTCAATAAGGAAATAAGCTGAAACTATAAAATGCAGCGGAAAACAAGCTTGCTGGAATGGTGGCAGCTTATCTCTGAGAAGAGATGTGACGACTGCGCTCATTCGCAAGAAGATGATTACAATGAGGCTCTCAAGGCCTTTTTACAATAAACAGGAGTTTCAAAAACCCTAAACATCCAAAAACCTAACCCTAGGAGATGAAGCGCCAAAAGTCAAGTGGACCCCGTTTGGGTAAGTCAGTACATCAACTTCTTGGGGTCGTAACTTTTGCATACGATCTCTGTTTTAGGCATATGATAGGCCATTGGAAAGATTTGTCCAAGGAATAAAACAGTTGCACAAAATTTAAAGGCAAAATTTTGTAATCGCAACATACGCCAAAAAATGTCGTTTAGGGCCTCCAAACGGCTCCGGAAGTTCAGGACTCGAAAAAATGCTAAAAATAGTAAATTATCAAAATTGCGAGAAAGTTGTTTTGAGCCAGCTGGAAAAGGTGGGTGGCCACCGATATCCACCTGGATCAATAAGGATGCACTATCTACATTTGTTATAAATATTTCAGGGATGACTGAATATCAAAGAAAACAAGAAGATTTTCCCTCTCAGATTTGTGTCAAGCAATTAAAGGTATGGTGGATAAAAATGATCAATATATTAAGAGAATTATTAAGTGATTTGAATTCTTTAAGTAGAAAAAAGGCTGAAGCTTATTCTAAATTGACGGAGTTACACCTTGTGGGTACTACTATTGAAGTACAAGATCCAAAGCTAATTGTAAATTCAATTCTTCAAACAAGACAACAATTTGAAGAACATGTTAAAATATTGAAAGGAATATCAACAAAAAAATTCAACAACATGATTGAGTACAGAGAACATGACATTGAAAGTTAGCTTGTTGAGTATGTAAATAGAAATGAAGAAAACAAAATTACATTACAAAACATTTTAATTGATTATAGAGAAATTGAAAGTACCTTATTTGATATAAACGTTAAGAAAGAAGTGGTCATTTCTCCTTTATGTGATTATATTGAAAAATGGTTAGAATCAGCCTTAATCAAGATTACAGAGGATAACCAAACATAAGCAATTGGTACCGGTGAAGAAACTGTCGCCAGGAAAAAAATAAGAAGAAAAACGACCCAAAAATGAGACGAGAGAGATTCCATTATAGTAAGTCTGAATCGATCACCTCCCTTTCCTTGTCCTTTCAAAATTCATCCAGTTATAGTTACCTGTTTTAAGAAGAATATAACCAAATTCTGATTTTTCCCTTTTATCTTCTTTTCAGGTCTTACCTTGCTTACGCCTTGTTTTCATTCTATTCCCCCCTCTTCCCTTATCTTGCTTTATATTTTATGGTCTACAGGAGCCCCAATCCTAGTCCATTTTGGACGAACACTTTTATTTTCATAAGACTATTAAATACACATTATTTTTTGAGAAAATCCAAGAGAACTATTTCGGGGTTAATTTTAATTGTAACTTTGAACTCTAAGAATTTGAGTAAAATATATTTGAAGTTGACCTATCAAAATCTTGTTTTTATTTTAATAGAAAGACTCTTTTAAAGTTCTCTTATATCTGGATCATTCGTCTTCCTTTCCTTGAATGTTCTCAAATTATTAAATATTGTAATGGATGTGAGATTTGTGTTATAATTTTCTTATATGTATATAATATTTATGCAACAATATTTTATGAGTGGGCTCCTGGTCCCTTTCTCAGGAACTTTTGATCTGTTTATATTATTTATTTCATTGAAAACATATTTCTTTATTTATTTGAATAATAAAGATCTGGATTTTGTTGATTAACATTCTCCTACATTTATATTTTTCCCAAGATTTTTCAAGATAAATATTTTAAGAATTCAAAGAGGAGTACCACCTCTATAAAAATGAAGGGGGATTTTATCCTCATGAGGTTGTTGTTTCTATATTAATTGATTCAAACATCAACAAAAGGGATATAACCTCTTCTAGGAGTGAACCTCCCTCACTTGTTTCAACTAAGACAAACAACCCCTCCTAAAGTATTAAAGATTCTTTAGAAATATTATTTACCTTCTCATTAAGTTCTATGAATACATGTTGAAAGGAGACACACATAAACATATTTCTTACCTCTCTGATTTTATCCATGATCAAAAGAAGAAGTAAGTTTTCTAGCTTGCTTTTCCCCTCTTTCCCAATGAATAATGATCTTATCATCCTCCATGATCTAAAGACTAGTTATACCTTTGTCAACTTAGATTTTTAATAATAACCATAACATGTACAACCCAACCTTGTTATTTGTGCCTTGTCCAAAGGTTGATTTGAAAGAAATATAATGAATTTTTCTCTAGAATAATATTCCAATTATCCAGAGAACCTTGACTTGATCCATCAAATATGCCCAACCCTTTGAATTGCCTATCTAGGATTTTTAGTACTTCGGGACTCTTTACCTTCTTAGGCTTCCAAATTCCTCCATAAACATATCTAACTTGATGTCTGACCTAAATTAGAAGAATATTTTTTCCTTGGAATGCCATTTCATTTATTGCTAGCCAAAGCACCCATGCAACTGTATAATGAAAAGCCTTCTCTACCATTATTTTTTCCATGGAGCAACCTTTAAAACAATCAAAGATAGTCTCCCCTTCCCATTTCCCATATCCATTTTTCAATTTCAAGGCATCACACCACTCTTGTTTTCTATAAATACAATGCACTAGTAGGTGATCTATTGATTCATTGTTATTTTTGTAAATGATACACCTAGTAAGGCCCTCTCATGACCTCTTCTTATAGTTGTCTCATGTAAGAAATTTTTTGGTTAGAGGTAACCATAAAAATATATTAGTTTTTATGGGACTATTCAACTTACAAATTGGTTTCCCACAACTTACTTCCTCCTTCCTAATTATCTTTCATACTAACCTCATATCCTAGCCTCATGTAATTTCCAAAGACTTTATTCTTTGACCATATGATCTCATCTTCTTCATCCTTTATTCTAATAACACTATGTGATCCAGGGGATCAATTTTTTCTCAAAATTCAAAGTTCTTAGAATCGCTACAAATCAAACAGGTGCGTAGGCCTCGTCATCACGAACCCAACGCAACTCGAATGGGTTCAAACGGACGTCGGATGAGTGAGATATCACGTTTTGTTCAAATTGTCAAACAAGCAAAAAAAAATTGCTGACTAAACAGTCAGTACAGTTGCTGACGTGGTAGGGCTGTACGATGATGTGGCAGGGTCGTACGGTGACGTGGCAGGGATGAGTTGGCGGACAGTTGGCAGTTGGGCAGTCAAATCATTTCTTGACACGTGGAATGTAATTGGCAAGTGGGATGGTGCCACGTGGCCCAAACATGGGCTACCACGTGGCACCGTTTTTGATTGGTTGTTCAAAATTATATGTAGTCCATGGGGATCGAACCCTGGACCTCCCGCCAAGGTGGAGCGCCTTCACATGGCGTGGGCTACAAATAGCCCACACATTAGTTCTTATAATATATATGTGTTAAAAATTATTTAAGTTTGACTATTGTATAGTTTGGCGTAGGGGTTGGGCTGGGGCTTAGCCCCAGCCCGCGGTTATGTTAACATTACATATGACCGACGGTTTATTGTGTGGGAGTTTTGACAATGGTTAAAACCGCACTGAAACTTGACATATGTCCATTTGTTTTGAACAACAGTTAGCCCCCAGTCACATGCGGATAGCCATATGACCTCAAATGTGCACGCACGTTTCAAATGGTTTTAAAGCCCGCGCGTTTGGGACACTTGTCGGTTTGTCACAAGTTTAAACTTAGCCCTTTTATGCGCGGTCATATGACCCATATGCCCAACGACTTGCGGTTAGGGGGATAGGTTCCTTAACTGTCCTACAGTTGCGTGCGGGTTGCGGTTGTGTGCCTGATGCTAGGTTTTAGCACAGAAATGAGTGCAGTGGGTAGGTTGAACACACAGAGGTGAAATTTGGTGATCCAGAGACAACAAGTTTGAAGGGGAACTTTCAGGAAGCCTATCGTCTTCAATTTTTGGCCAAATCAGGTGCCGAAAAATCCCAGCTAGGAGTTTTTGGACGTTCTGAAGCCATTGGAGCCATCTATTTGGCATTTTGAGCATTGTAAAACACATATTTTAGCACTTTGAGCAAATAATATAAAAGATCCATTGGAAGCTGGACCAGGAGATGTAGCCCAAGAGAGGGGTGAACACCAGGAGATGTGTAGCCCAAGAGAGTGTGAACTCTCTTATCATTTGTTGTGTTATGTACTACAAATTAATCAGATTTTGCTAGTTATTATTGCATCTTGAATGTGTAATTCTATAAAAGTTTCCAGGTTTGCAACTGATCCCTCGGTATAAAAAACACTTAAATAAAACTCCTGTAAATATTTTCAGAATACAAGCCTTTATCATTTTCTATCAAGTTGGTATCAGAAAGCATATGTTTTTAGTTAGTTTGATTATTTGCAAGTGTTTTGTTTCTCCATGCTCACAAGGTTGAAACTCACAAGAGGAGAAGCCCAACTTGTAGAGCCAAGTTCTCATCCTTCAAGAAGAAAGATTATATCATCACCTCAAGTTTCAAGGAGTACTCACTAAGTATGACCGCGAAGAGAGTCATGAAAATATTCCTGCTGTGGAAGATGAAGATCTCGAAAAGGATTTCATGGAAATGAGAGAAATGATGAAAGTCTTGATGGAAGAAAGGAATAAAGGTTGCAAGGTGAAGGATCCAACCCTTCAAAGAACAAGGGAGACAAGGGTGATAAAACTCAAAAAAGGAAATGGAGGGAATGGTGGCTTCTCCACCTCCCTCACCTCCATCTTGCTCTTCTTCTACCACCACAACCTCTTCCAAATTCTCTAAGGGAACATGGTAAATTCCTCCACAAATTCCTTTGTTAAAGTTTGATATTAAATTTGAATTGCCAATGTACAATGGAGAGGTAAATGCCTAGAAATTAGATAACCGATTCGTCCGATTGAGGTGTATTGTAGGATACAAAAAATCAAGATGATGTCTCAGATTCAACTTGTTTCTTTAATATTGGACAATGCAACACTCATTTTGTGGGAAGCAAAAACTCAAGAGGGACATGAAGAAACATGGTAAAATCTTTAACCTCTTTGGAATGATTTTATTGTTGCAATTAAAACAATTCTTACCCATTGGCATATAAGCAAAAAGCTATTATGGATTGAAAAAATTTTAGATGCTTATAAGGAAATGTGCAAAGATTTCTACTCATTAATTTAGGAGAAGAGCTTTGTTTTGGGAGTAGATTTTGTCTTCTCAAGAAACTTTACCAAATACATTGGAGCTTTACATAGTTACTTTAGACATACAATACTTATGCTTAACCCTTCAAATCTAGATGAAGTTTGTGTTCAAGCAACTCATTTTTAAGCAAGAGGAAGGAATGAAACTTCATGAGGGTAACAAGAATATTTTTAGTCATGGAGACAAAGGAAAGAGGAAGTTCAAGGCAATGGCAAAAAATAATACTGGCCAGAGAAAGAGGGAGAAAATTTTACATGCAAACATTGTTCAAGATATGGCCATGATGAAGACCATATTGTTGAAATCCCATCCCTAAAGAAGACCCAAAGTTTGGCAACAAGCAAAGTCAAAGACCGCCGCACCATACATGATTTAGGTTCTCGATTCGGTGATGAACAAAGATTACGTTCTACGGCCATCGGGCATGCAAGGGTCTCCATTGCAAAGTACTCAGTTCTTCAAGCAAATAACTCAAATGAAACCCAAACAAGGAAAGAAAGAATATAACTTTTCTGCCAGGCGTTGCTCTCAAAGCATACCAAGACATATACTCTTTTTGATACTAGATCTCAAACAAACCTCATATCCGAAGACACAGTCAAGAAATCAAAATTGGAAACTATTCCACATCCCAAACCATACCCTCCCCGCCGGATACGTGACAACGCCAGAAATCAAGGTGACAAGAAGGTGTAAAACTTCAGGAGCCTGCCATCAAGAAATCTTTATAGATGAGGTAGAGCTTGATGTTATTCCTGATATCCAAGGTGGCATTGTGTCAAAGCCCATACCCATATGATAGAAGAAGCCTACCTCTTCACCGTCAGCGAGCAACAAGCATGCACCTTGTTTAAAATGGAGGAGTACATTGTTAGAGCACATACAAAGAAGATGAATTTGTCACTGTTAAAATGCGTGGACAAATGAAGAGATTAGTCAATGCTAGTAAAATTTTTGTTCCTCTCTGGATGATTAAACCCAAAGATAATACACATTGAAAACCAAGTTCTTCTGGCCAGGACAAAGCTGAAATTGATCTTATATGAGGTTGTTAATCAATATGACGAGATGTTTCAGGAACCAAAGGGATTTTCAACCTATCCAAGAAGGTTGCATCCAACACGAAATACACCTCAGTAACAAGATTTTCCTTCCAAACATTGGTATGTATGTGATGTCATTCATGGAGAATGATGAAATCAAAACAAATCCAAGAGTTGCTTGGAAAAGGGGTCATCAGCGGCGCACATCGCCATGTGGATATCCGTTAATTGTGTTAGGTGCTAAAGAAAGACGGTATGACGTGAGATGTGTGTGGATTTCTAGGGCCTTGAACAAGACACGTGTAAAGAATCACTATCCCTCTTCTCCTAGAATTGATGATTTGCTTCATCAATTGAAAGATGCTAAGTATTTTTACTAAGTTGATTTATAGCTGATATCAATGATTAGGACTGTCAAGGAGACACATGGAAGACAACTTTCAAACAAAGCAAGGTTTGTTTGAGGGATGGTAATGCCTTTTGAATTTTGTAATGCTCCCGCTAATTTCTTAAGAGAGTTATGAATGATGCCTTAAGGCCTTTTTCTTGATGATTTTGTTATTGTCTATTTGGGTGATACATTTTGATTTTTAGCAAATCTTGTGAAGAGAATGTTATGCATGTGAAACAAGTTTTAGATCTTTTGAGAAAAGAAAAGTTGTTTTTGAAGATGTCTTAATGTGAGTTTGGAAAAATTCACTCTATCTACTTGGGGTATATATTGTTGTGGAGGTGAATTGAAAATTGATCCCTCCAAGGTCAGTAAAGTCATATTGGAGTGGCCTAAGCCCAACAATGTGACAGAGGTAAGAAGTTTTGGGAGAAGCCCAATATTGAGAAAGTTTATTGCTAACTTTTCTCACTGTACCCATTGCATGCAAAGTGACAAGAATTAAGAAAGTTTTTCAATGGGAGGCAAGCAACAAAAGGCTTTTGATACTTTGAAGGAGAGAATCGGTTCAGCCCCAGTTCTTGAACTGAATTTGAGGCAACCCTTTGAAATCCAAACCGATGCAAGCAATTATGCAATGGGGAGCAAATTTTACATAGCCATTGTAAGTCCATTTGTTTTCATTCTAAAACTTTTAATGGTGCTGTAATTAACTATCCTACTTATGATAATGATCCTCAGATGCATTGGTGCAAAGTGTGAAAATGGAAACATTATTTGTTGGGGAAAGAAACCATTGTCCACACAGAACATCAACCACTGCGAATAATACTTACAATCACAAACAAGCTACAACAAGCAAGGCACTTGAGATGGATGGGTTTCACAACAATTCCACTTGGTCATATGGTATAAGAAGGCTATTTATAACAAAGTTGTTGAGCAATAAGCCAAGGCCTATTATTAGTTTTTCGCCATTCTGCAAGCATAGTCCTATTATGCATGAGATCTATGTTGAATAGTATGCTTTATTTGTTGATTTTAAAGAAGTATATGTAACTTCAGGTCATTCTAACTATGTTGAGGGGAATTGGATTACCAGCTACGATAAATCTCATCATCTCATGTCATGCATTCCACAAAAGTGAAAGAATCAACACTGCAGCCCATCTCCCCTTACCGTCATCACCTTGGCAAGACTACTAATCTGCAAAGGTACTTCCATTACCTAAAATGAGTGAAAGTGTTTTAAGATATGTTTGAGGATGTTCAGTATGTGCCACAAGCAAACCTACAACAAAAAAGCCAATTTGCATACCCACTCCTAGCTCTCAGTCCCTGGGAAATGATTTCCCATGGACTTTGTAGGAGGTCACCTACAGTTCAAAAAAAAAATCATGATTATCTCTTTATGTTGTGGTTGATCGATTTTAGCAAAATGTGTATTTTGATGCCTTGTAAGAAGTGTTACAAATGAGCAAATGACACAAATGTTTTTCAAGATGTTTGGGTACATTTTGGATCGCCTAAATCCATTATTTCTAATAGAGATTCCTGATTTATTAAACTCCTTTAAGTTAAGTTTATGGGCACTCATGGACACCAAACTGAAAAAAGAGCACAACTTTCATCCACAAGAAACCCATTTGGCTCCACATATGGTCAATAGAATATGGGTGCATCTTCTCTGCAAGCCATTGCAAACAATCATCCTAAACTTTGGGATGAGATTTACACTACATTCAACATGCTTACAACCCAGATAAGCACTCTTCAATTCAAACATCACCATTTGAAGCACGTTTTGGCTATCTGGCCCATGTCCTTTAGATTTTATCTTGGGAAGGATATTGCTATTGATGGTCAACATGACATTGATAGGGGCATAAAGTTCATTGAACAAATTCAGACGATACATCAAATGGTACAAGAACACTTGAGAAAGAGTCGCTTAAGTATAAGACAAGACATGATAAGCATCATGTTGACTATAGTTTCCAAGTTGAGATGAAGTTATTTTTACATTAGTAAGGGGAGAGGCTTTAAAGGAAAAGGTAAAAACTGAAACCACTAGGATATGGTCCTTTCAAGATTCTTGACAAGATTGGTAACAATGCCTTCCATTTGGATTTGCCTCCTTATATGCAAATTTATGTAGTTGTTAATGTTGAGAATTTGAAATTGTATGGGCCTCCTTTGATTGATGATCAAGGAGAACATGTTCAGATTCCTTCTATAGATTATTTCTCCCCAGAATATCTTATAGAACTGCATGAAGACACAATCCTTGACAGGAGAATGAGAACTTCAAAACGAGGAAATGTGGAATATCTTCGAATTGGTCTTAAAGGCACAAATCCAAGAAAAGCCAAGTGGATTGAGGTTGGAAAGGTGAGGGAACTATACCATCATCTTTAGATAGACTGAAAATAGCCTTTTGGAGGTCCAAAAGCTTTCCAATGGGGAGGTGTGATCCAGGGGATCAAATTTTGCTCAAAATTCAAAGTGCACGGAATCGCTTCAAATCGAACAGGTGCATAGGCCTCGTCATCAAGAACCCAACGCAACTCGAACGAGTTCAAACAGACGTTGGATGAGTGAGATATTGCGTTCTGTTCAAATTGTCAAACAGGCAAATTTTTTTTGCTGACTGTACAATCCGTACAGCTGTTGACGTGGCAGTGTCGTACGCTAACGTGGCAGGGCTGAGTTGGCGGACAGTTGGTAGTTGGGCGTTCGAATCATTTCTTGACATGTGGCATGTATTTGGCAAGTGGGATGGTGCCACGTGGCCTAGACATGGGCTTCCACGTGGCATCGTTTTTGATTGGTCGTTCAAAATTATATGGAGTCCGTGGGGATCAAACCTTGGACCTCCCACCAAGGTGGAGCGCCTTCACATGGTGTGGGCTACCAATATCCCACGCATTAGTTCTTATAATATATATGTGTTAAAATTTATTTAAGTTTGACTATTGTATAGTTTGGCGCGGGGGTCAGGCTGGGGCTTAGCCCCAGCCCGTGGTTATGTTAACATTACATATGACCTACGGTTTATTGTGCGAGAGTTTTGACAATGGTTAAAACCGCACTGACACTTGTCATATGTCCATTTGTTTTGAACAACGGTTAGCCCCTAGTCACATGCAGATAGCCATATGACCTCAACCGCGCACGTGCGTTTCAAATGGTTTTAAAGCTAGCGTGTTTGGGACATTTGTCGGTTTGTCATGAGTTTAAACTTAGCCCTTTTATGCGCGATCATATGACCCATATGCCCAACGGCTTGCGGTTAGGGGGCTAGGTTCCTTAACCATCCTACAGTTGCACGCGGGTTGCGGTTGTGTGCCCGGTGCTAGGTTTTATCACGAAAATGAGCGCAGAGGCTAGGTTGAACACACAGAGGTGCAATTTGGCGATCCAAAGACAACAAGTTTGAAGGGGAACTTCCAGGAAGCCTATCTTCTTCAATTTTTGGCTAAATCAGGTGCCGAAAAAGCCCAGCTAGGGGTTTTGGACGTTCTAAAGACATTGGAGCCATCTATTTGGCATTTTGAGCATTGTAAAACACATATCTTAGCACTTTGAGCAAATAATATAAAAGATCCATTGGAAGTTGGACCAGGAGATGTAGCCCAAGAGAGGGGTGAACTCCTTTATCATTTGCTGTGTTATGTGTTTACTGTTCACTGTATTTTTTCTGGTTATTATTGCATTTTGAATGTGTAATTTCTATAAAATTTGTGTTTGCAAATTGATCCTTTTGCATAAAAACACTTAAATAAAACTTGCAAATATTTTCAAGAATACAAGCCTTTATCATTTTCAGATCACTATGTCTAAGGTTGGAAATGTATTGCTTCCATTATTCTATTATCCACCCTTGGAGACACGATTGGGTGATTGTTTTCCAACCTTGATTTCATATGGAACTATACTATTGATCTATTACATTTGCTACGCAATATATTTCCAAGTTATGTAAAACATGTTTTAAAGGACCAAGCAATTTGAAGTTACCTAACTATCCCATCCAAGGATCCTCCCCTATTTTTACTCTCTTCCCCTTTCCAACCTTCAATAGCTACCATTATACTAACAATGGAAATGATTTTACTAGAGCCTTCCAAACAATAGAGGCCCCTCCATAGACATTCACTTCTTTTTTAATCCAATTCTCTATTGACCTAGGTGCTATATATTTTGTAGACATAAATTTTACCCAATGAATTTCATTTTTCATCATTCTCCATAGAATTTTAATGACCAATGCATGTTCAAATAGGTGTATATTTTTAGGGCCCTACCCTCCTATCTCTTTTGGCTTTGCAATTTTTTTCCATTTGATCAAAGGGATACCATCCTTGTCTCTTTTCCTTGTCCAAAGAAGCTAAAGAATGTTTTCCTAATATTTTCCAGCATTCCTTTTGGATTGTGAGCTAAAGATAGCCCATTAATAAGAATTGATTACAAAACAAAATTTACTAATTTCTTGACCTTCCTTCCTTTGATAACCACCTATAGAAAAAGTTTGTCACTCCCCCTTCAATTTTTTCATAAATCCAATACCAATCCTTAAATATGTAGTCTTTAGATTTAAGATATACAAACCAATATCTATTAACCCATTGTCAAAAGGGGAGGAAGCAAAGAAAAATATTTATGTGCATTGTATTTCTACTTCTTCCCCAAGTCTATTAAACAAAACTGAGAACTTGTGAAAATTCACCTCCATCCCCATTTCGATACCCTTTATATTACCTTCTCTTTTGAAAGTTGTTACAATCCCACTTATCCCTTTAACAACCAATAGGAAAAGAAACATGGACATCGAGAAACCTCGTCTGAGACCCGTTGTAGCATAGACACTTGGAATAAGAGATATTTATCAAGAATGAAAAATGAGGCCGAGGCTAGAAAAACCATGAACTAATTAACAACTTGAATTCTCATCCCTATATGCATTAATACTAATTTGAGATATATCCAACTAACTTTGTTATAATCCTATATGAGGTCTATTTTCATCACCATTTCTAAACCTTCTCGTGTTCTTCCCACCACATCATGAATTTATGAATTGTGTAGAAACCCAAACTTCTCTTCTAAAATAAATTATGTTTAATAAATAAATAATACAAATCATTGGCGGCCTTTAAATGAATACAAACCTAGCTTGAATAAATTTATCCCTTCAACTTCCTATTCAAGCTAAGTATGGATAAATTTAAAGGGCCTTAGGGGTTCATGTTGTTCCTTTTCCAATTGGAGTGAAATGCGTAAATGATCAAAGGCGCCACCTTCTCCAACCCATGACTTCAATCTATCTTCTTCCTTCAAAATATTCTCTATGATTGAGAATCTATCCAATAATGTAGACACCCCACCCTACCACTTTTGAAGTTCCTTTATGTTGGAAATAGGTCTATGGGCTCCACATCACAAATCCCCCTAATTCCTCAAACATTTGAGAAAATTAATTAGCTATAGGATCATGTTTCTCTCCTATTCCTATATTTCTCCTACCTTCACTTTCAAATTTAAATCACCTCCTAAAATGAAATTATCATTTATGAGCATGCCCAACATTTTAAAATTATTTGAGAAGATATTCCTATCTCCATTATGACCATAAATATTAATAAATGATAACATTTTTCCCAATTCCTTTGACCTCAAGTTGATCTAGACACCTGTAGTTTAAAATGACAAGTTAGTGAGTTCCATTGAATCTTTCCAACTTGTTACAATGCCTACTGACCTTCCACCTAAATCTACTGAACTAAAAGACTAGCCTTCCAGACAAGAGGGAGATATTACCACTACTTTCATCCCCTCACTCATTGTTTCTTGAATCATTATTACATATTGTTTGTAAATGTAGAAGCATATTTTGAGGGATAGTTTCTTATGGGCACCCACTACCCCTATCACATTTAGGGAAAGGATAACAATTTATTTTCCCTATTAGAATAAGTCCACACTCTAGGCCCCCCCTAATAGTCATGTTTTCCTTATTTAACCTCTTTGGCTTTCTTTTTTGCTAATGAAAAGTAGGGATTTAAACCAACTATAGAACATTGTCTTGGGTCAAGGGATAGATCTCCCTCGGTCCCCACTTATTTTTTCTAAGAATTAACCTTTATATGTCTAAGTTTGTATTTTGGAAAAATTCTCCCTTCTACATCTACAGTTATTTCCTCCAACTCTCGATTCAAACTAGTCACTAGGGAAAATTCCTCTAGGTTTTGAAACCTTTTTTCTACCAAGGATGGATGCTTACATGCCTTTACTACTACAACATGGTTTTAGGTATATTCCCTTGCATCTATAATGTCGCGTCCCTAGCCAAAGGAGAGATTGGAATTGGGAATTCCTTTAACATACATTCATATGGAGTATCTCTCTTTGAAAAAAATAGAGAGAAGAGATAAGGAGAGTTATTGTTCTTACCGTTTCCCCACATCTCATTTGGCCTTTCTTTTTTTGAGTTTGTTGTTGTAGTCCCAATTCCCAATTATTCTCTTTTATCTCTTAACATTTCCTAATAGGAAAAAATCCTTAGTTCCTTTTGTTCTCCCTATAAATTATTGTTTTGTTCAAACCAACAAAACCTAGCCCCAATATTTTTTGAGAATTACCACATGCTTCCTCGAAATTAACAACCTTCTCTATAATTTTCAACGATTCGACTAGAGAATTTTGTTTTTCTTTCCAAACCCATTTGCTAGCAAGTTTATGGCACTATTTCCAAACATGGCCATTTGCATGGAACTTAGCACATCTAAACAAGATTTTCTAATAATTGGGAATTTGTGTAAATTTCAATTTTCCCTAAATAATCTCCAATTCCTTAGGTAGACCCTCTTGGAGATCAAATCCACTAGGATTTTTATTACCTTCCTATCCACTTTTGAATGGAAATTTCCCTTTATATTGATGAACTTATTGAGCTCATCCCCTATTTTCTTTAGCAAGTCTTCATTCCATAATTCCATTGGTAAGGCATATAGCTTAACCGATACTGATTCCACAAACATTGTTTCCTTTCTATGGTTGAAGCCTAGCCCCCACCTTCTTAAATCAAGTAAGAAAGGACCCTATAACCAACTTTGTGAAAAAATTATCTCTATGTTAGCTTTAGAAAAAAACTCGAGGTCAATCCATCTTTGGATAAGTATGTGTTACTTTGATAGATAATGTAATAGGCCTAACTAGGACTTCTCCATCCAATAATGCAAGGAGCCTTTCAAAATTTGGTTCCCCATAAATGTCTAGTTAGGGATTTTTACATTAGATTTGTTATGTTTTCCAAGCTCATGGCATTGGCTAAAACTAGCCTAACATTATCCTTGCAAGTTCTAATACATTTATACCTCCTTTTACTCCGCAAAACACTTAGATTATAGAGGTTTTCCTTCTTCCTAGTTTTCCAAGCTCATGTCATTGGCTAAAACTAGCCTAACATTATCCTTGCAAGTTCTAATACATTTATACCTCCTTTTACTCCGCAAAACACTTAGATTAGAGAGGTTTTCCTTCTTCCTAGTTTCTTCCTTAACCCCACTTGCCAATTATTCCTAATATAAGGCTCAAAAACATCACCCAAGTCTAGTTACTTGTCCAACATATATACTCCTTCCAAAACTTTGAGCCTTCCACTTCTCATAATTTTGGAAAAATCCATCCTTCCCTTCTCTAGGTCTAATGGAGCTCCCACCTTGAGCCAATGGACATTGACTCCCTCCCTGACAACCATCCTTCAAAATTTGGCAAAGATATGAGGTGTACCTTCTTGACATAATTGTGTGTCTTTTCACCAGAGATAGTAAAATTTGTGTACCTCCAACGCTATGGTTTCATCCACCAAATAATTGGGATCTTCCACGATGATAGGTAGGTCTAAAGCCCCCCTTAGACCTTTTTTAATTTATTCATTATAAGCCCTAGTCCCTTTCCACATCATTGACAATTCATCTCTTTAGCTAAATATAGATTTTAGGATTACCTCTCCCCATCCCAAAATTAGTCTACTAACTCTTCCTCCATTGTGCCCCTGATGGTTCATGTTCCCCATTTGAGAATTGGGTACCTAATTTATAGGGTTAACTAATTTACAATGGAGGATAAAATTGTTGGTTATGGGTGCCATGTCAGATCAACCTACATGAAATCTTGCAATCATCGTATAATTTTTCCTAACAGGTGGTAGTATCCCATGACTATTATGTGTCCACACCTTACGATTCAGTGACAATGTTATCCATATGGTCATCTGTAGTGAACAATGTTGGCATAGTGTTGTACATAGTATTCTCCCTTTCATGTGCTATGTATGTCTTGTGCTTAAAATACATGCAACTTATTCACTTGTTCAACAAGCTTTGTTCTCACTTTTAATTTGCAAATGTGAGATTAATCACCTTGTTAACAACAATTGACTGTGCTATTGAATTTTTCTAGAATTAAATTGGGTGCGAGATTATTGTTTGTCCAACGTTTCGAGTGGAAACTGCACCCATCGTAAGGGAGATATAAAGCTGAAAGTGATAATAGAAAAGAGTGTTGGTTTGAGAATTTATACAGTGAAGAAAATGAATAATCATGTAGAAAGGGGTATTTTTCAAAAGATTATTTGTGAAAAATGATTAAATTAATCAATTAACCATTGAGAGAAAAATTAAAATATGATGGGATGAAAAGAGGAGGGATAGATAAACTAAATTAAATTTATTAAAATTAGGAGTAAAAATGAAAAGTGGGGGGATTAATGACTGAAGAATAAATTAGAAAGATTAAAATAGACCCCATAAATTTAATTTATTTTATCTTTATCTAATTTTTTCATCCCATCATATTTTTAATTTTTCTTTCAATGGATAATTAATTGTTTTAATAATTTTTCACAAACAATTTTTTGAAAAATACCCTTTTCTATTCGATTATTCATTTTCTTTATTCTATAAATTTTCAAACTAACACTCTTTTCTTCTATTATTACTTTCATCTTTATGTGTCCTTGACAATGGGTGGAGTATCCACTCAAAATATTGGACAATTAATAATCTCGCATACAATTTAATTCCAGAAAAATTCAAGAACACGATGACTAAGTGTGAAAGCTTACACACTCTAATAACAATTGACTATCTTAAAGGTTACCCCTAACCAATTGATAAAGTATTTACTCATATATAATATATATGTAAGATTTGAATCTCTCTCCCTCATGTTAAAGTGGATATATTTGTAATTCAAAATTGTAAATCATCGATTAATTAAACACATTTAAATTATAACAATAAATTATTTTCAATATAAATCTAACTCTACGACACCATTTTTATTATCTCAACACTTTACAAATCATCAATGTTTTTTTGTTTGTTTGTTAATTTGTTCGTGACATGTGGGACTAACATGTGGCTAAGAAACCGTGACTCGGGGGCATCTAAGTTGTTAAAATCACCTAGGGATCGCACCCGGCCTGAGCCACACCAACCCTTAACATGGATGGATTTTTTGTCCCCGTAGGTTTCGAACCGATGACTTTAACATCATAAAGTGCCTTAACAACACACTCCGTCACCGACTGTCCTACACCTCGGAGACCAATCATCAATGTTAATTTAATGAAAATAATTAAAAAAAAAAAACCTAAAATAATCAATAATTGCTTTATTTCTTACCTTATCACCCAGTAAACAAGTCTATGTGTGTCTATAATAGATGGTGTCTTTGTGCTTAAAAAAACCTAATTAAAATTTTACGGAGCCCAATAGTGGATCTAGTGACTTTATATGAGGTGGTTCCATCCCTTTCATGACGAGTAGAGTTGAATAAAAAAAGTATTATTTCTTTACAATTTTTTAGTTATATAGCATTTTGTTGTGGTTGTGGTTTACAGGTAAATTAAAGAAGTTTATCATAATTAATTTTGGATTGATTTTTAAAATTTTTTTATTTGAAAAAAATTTAATAATACATTTTAGAAATTTTAATTCTATTTTAATAAAAATTCAAATAATATTTTAATTATAAAAATTAATCTAAATTGTTAAAAGTGGTATCATGTTATAACTATATACCAAATTCGATTCCCATCACATCCCACTTTTTAATAATTATTAAATAAATATAAACGGCATCCCACTTTTTAATAAGTGATACATATTACCACTTTAATAAAATAAAAATAATAATATTAAATAATAATAAAAAAAACATTAGACCCCACTCTACCAACAAAACCAATCACATGTAAAAGATAATTCCATACAAAATGTACTGATTCATCAAGAAATTGGACTTCCATGTTTCAAGCAACTATCACACTCCAACCACCTCCACCTCCATCTTTGATGACTTTTTACTTCTGATATTTGTACCTAACTTTATGAGTACTTCACTTTATGTCAATCTACCAAACTTAAAAATACAAAAGTTGATTCCCATTGTTGACCATATTTTATTGGAGTTCTAAATTCATTCTAAATGGGGAATTATTATTCGTGAATACACTTGGTTTGTATCGAGAGAGACACGACACTTTCACTCGTAAAGTTTTTCAAATGCTTAAATCATATATATTTAAAAATATTAATGATTAAAATAAGAAATTATTTAGTGGATGATGTTATTATGGAAAAGTTTTCAATGTAGATCATTATCATGGAAAGCTTAATAGTTTGTCATTACATCATGACTCGATTAACACAAATCATTATTCTTTTTTAACACCAAAAATTATATATATTTAAAAATATTGAATAAAGTATATATATGGTTTTTGGTTTATTTAGTGTATTGATAATTTTGAATAGTTATTGTGAAGATGACCCAAATTTATATCTTAATAAACTAGTTCACTAACAACTATTCTTAATATGGGTCATTGTTATTGAACTTGATATGTATGTGGTTTAATCATTTCAATTAATAAACTTTTAAACCAACTAATCATAATCTTCTTAACAAGATTTTTACAAATATTTTAATATCATTTTTTAAAAGTATTAATATAAGTGAATCTTAAAGTTTGTTGGATGTTTTATTTTTTTTTCCAGGTTATATTGTTAGGAGAAAATCCTCAAATATTTTTCCTCATTTTGAAGATGATACCCAAGGTGAAACCTAGAATCTTAAGGGCACAAGATTGATTAACAATAAGGCTCAAATCCGATACAACGATATACTCATTAAGAGTTCAACATATCATTTTTGAGAATTGAACCTCGATGACAATGATAATAATCATTCCTCCCAACTACCCTAATTAAACTCAATTAATTAAAATTTGTTAGATATTTAATTAATTCTATAAATACTCCCCTTCTTTGAAAAAAACATATAAGTGAATTTTAAAATTTTGTAAATACTTAATTAGTTATGGTAACATAAAACCAACACACTCAAGCTTTGAAATGATAATTGACATTTCAAATGACCTTTCACATTAAAGAAATCTTTTTAGTGTTTTTTAGAAGGTGGAATTCATTTTATTAATATCAAGGTCATTCATGTATATGAAATGATAGTATAATATTACAATAATATAATAAAATGGGGTTTAAGTTATTTTAAGGTTGTATTATTTTTTTCTTTATTTATTTTGAATATTATGTATAGTAATTTTGGAGAGGATATCATCAGCATTGATGTGAAGCAATTTGTCTAATCCATGGCTTTTACAGGTGGGATAACAACTACCATCATTATTTATTTATTTTTAGGAAAAATACATACATAATATGTGTGTATACACATATAATTACATTTGGATGTAAAATTTGACATTGATTTTTTTTTTTTTTTTTAGGGAAAATACATACATAATATGTGTGTGCGCATATGTGTATACACACATAATTACATTTGGATGCAAAATTTGACATTGATTTTCCACATTGATAGCAAAAATCATTGTAATGTTGGTATTTTATAAAATTATTGTTTTTTTCACTTTTTGTCCTAGAAGATATTTGGGATGGTAACGATACCATTAAAACATCAGAATTGACATAATAAACATCTCAAATCCAATGTTTACGAGGTTAGACCAATTAGATTGTTAATTTTTTTTTTCTAAAGGCACTGAAGATCTATATTATATAAAGAGCGGCGCCATAGGCAAAACAACAAGCAAAAATTACAAGAATTGGCTCAATGTTGTATGAGTCCATTTATAAAAATCTACTGTAAAAAAATATAATGAGATGCCTGAATTGTCTACAATTCCAGCTGCCAAAAACTTTTACAAATTATCCTAGAAACAAATACATTAAAAAAACATTCATAATTCATTCTCATGATTTGGTCTTTCCTAGAATTGAACATGTCCTGGGATGTGATCTTCAGTTTCCATAGTTGCAGCTCCTTTTGCTTGAATTTCGCCAGAACTTCCAGCTTGTGAATATGTTGTAGTTTGTTTTTTGAACCTGAATTTGACTTTTGCGGAGTTGCCATAGCTCAATTTTGATTATCAGTATGCTCAATGGCAGCCATATGATGAAGAAGGCTTGCTAGGATGTTGTGGTTCAGAAATTGTCTATACAGGCTTTGTCCCCTTTTTCCTTTACATCTAAATTCAGATATTGAAAATGTTATAAAAGATTGGGCCTGGAGTGCCCCTGGAGCGTATTTTTTTTCAAATGATACCCTTAAAAATATCACAGAGTAAGCAGAGTTTGAATGTGATCTGTAGTTCTAGAATTACAAATGAGGAGGCTGGCCGAGTTCTAATGAAAATGAGGATACAAAGTTGCACTAGAATTGAAACTCTATGTTGACCAAGGGTCATAAATTTCATAGGAAGCAAGACTGAGAAAGGCCCAATAATCGGTGCTTAAAGAATGGGAGTCCCCTCGATAATAAATCTAACACACAACAAAGTGATTTATAAAGAGACAGAGGACTAAATTGGTGTGACAATGCTTGTATTTTAAGAACTTTCCAGAGCAATGACGACGGGCCAAGGAATGGATGTCGACTACCTAGAAGAGTCGAAATTATGAGTCATGATATCACCACTCTGTGATAGAGAAAATATGGTCCATTGTTGCCTTTGATAACCCAATTTCACACTCGTTGAGGGCGATTTCAATGTAATTCTCATGATCACTGACACATAAGAGAAACATGTCAATTAAGGAGATTCTTCGTTGTCTTCCCAATTCATTTATAACCATCATAAACATTTATGGAATGGGGAAGAACCTTGAGATTCCATTTACCATTATAACACCATTTCCAATATTGGTTCCCTTCTTTGCCATGTTATCAAATTCTTTGTTTGGTTCACGTTTGATATGGTAGAAAAAACAATTTTCAAACTTGTTGAGAGATTAGATAGATCTAAACAAGACTCCAAAGAGAAAATTACCTCCCGCTTTAGGTCCCTTGATCAAGGCTTGGATTGGATGATAAACATTGAATCCCCACATATAATAAGTTTTTTACTTCCTTCTGAGTGTGCCAATCAAAGGCCTACATAGAGATCCAGAGCCTCTGCCTCATTATTGGTTTTCATACCGATTCCCCATGAGAAGTTGATGGTGTAATGACCTACGGATTTTCATATTACCACCCCCCTGCTCCTACCGCCCTTGGGTTTCTTCTGGATACTCCATCAAAGAAAATAATGATGTCACTCTTTTTTGATATCCATTCCTTGAATTCTCCAACTTCCATTCGTAATACCCATTTGGGAGTGGATTTAATGGAGTTTTTAAAAGAGATTTGAATACTTCCCTGTTTAAATAGATGCAACCAATTTCCTTCACTATTGTCTAGATGTTGATCTTTCCAAATTACTCGATTTCTCATGTATTTTGTTATAAGGGCACAAGCCTTCAAAGCTGCAATTCTAGAGCTTTGGGTTTCATTATTGAAGATTTTTTTGTTGCGAGAAAACCAAATGCTCCAATAGATGCATTTGGGAAGGGAATCCCAATATATCTTAAAGGTAGGTTTTACTATGAATTTCCCCTTATAATGACTGCTCCATCGGTTAAAGAAGTCTACAAACCATTATGGCCAACATAACCTTTGTGTTAAACTACCCAACGCATGGTTCCAGGTCTCCTTTGCATAGATGCAATCAATAAAGAGATGTTGGAGTGTCTCTTCTTCACTTTGACACATTTCACATTAAGATGGATCACATATACCTCTATTTTTCAAATTCTTTGCAGTGAAGACTTTTTTGTGTGCTATAAGCCAACAAAAAAGTTTATTTTGGGAATCCCGTCGCTATGCCAAACAATTTTCCATGTGATAGATCGAGGGTGACAGTTTGCTCCTACTAGTAATGAGTACCTATATCTTACAGTGTAATTCAAATTCCCCCATCCACTCATTTCTTTTAACCTTTGGTGGTGAGAGGCACATCCTTGAAGGGAGGAGCTCAACTCAGAGAAAAAAGAAGAAAGGTGGGGAGGAGGGTGAATATTGATCCAACCAAACCAAGATCCATCTGAAGACCAAGAGGATATATCTAAGAGAGTTGTGGATCTAGTTGTTCAAGACGAGTTGATTCCATAATTTTTTCTCCCCAGGGTCTAATCCATTGGCCATTTCCTAGTATCTAGTTCATCTTTTCATTAATTATTGGTCTGGCTACAAGTAGAATTTTGAATATTGGGGAACCAAAATTAGTTTTTTTAGGTTTATCCAAACATCTTATCCATGTATCTGTAAAGTATTTATTCCACAAGGAATGCTTCCACTGGGCCATCTCCCTAGTGACCAATCTCCACAAAATATTTTTTGCACCCATAGCTAAGTTCATGAGCTCTAGTTCTATGATTACCAAACCTCCTTGTTTTTTGTTGTTTGTGACTTTGTTCCAATTTACGAGATGGGATTTTTGTGATTCACCTTCCCACCCTGCCAAAGGAAGGTCCTTATTTCCATTGATATTTGTTTTTCTATGCCTTTAGGAGCCAATATTGTTGAGCATTGATACAAAAGGGGAGATAAGAGAACAAATTTTATAAGGATTAATCGTCCTGCAAGGTTTAGCCATTGAGATACCCATTGGGTGAGTTTCTTGCTAATTTTTTCCATAATTTTCTACCAGATCTGTGTGTAAGAATATTTAAGGGAGATGGGAATGCCCAGATAGCGGAAGGAATTCCAATTTTCATAAAGCGAGAATTGGAATAATTGAGCAATTGCTCGCATAACTAGAGAAGGAGTGTGCCATCCATATATTTGACATTTTTTGTTGTTTACTGCCCCTCGAAAGGAATCAAGGAAGGAGTGAAATATTATTTTAAATCTCATAGCTATAATGATTGAATATCCTCCCAATAACAAGATGTCGTCAAAACATTTGGAGGGATTCATGTTTCTCACTCCTATGGTTATCTGCAGCCCTGGAAGGTTCCCAAGATCTCTTTCTTTTTCAAGATTTTTGCTCAAATATTCAACCACTATAATAAATAAAAGTGGAGAAAGTGGACAACCTTGAAGAAGTCCTCTGCTGGATTGAAAGAAACGCATGGGTCTGCCATTCACACATGGATATATCCAAGGGTTACCAATGCATGCAACCACCCATCGAATGAATGATGAGTTGAATCCAAACCTCTCCATCACTTCAAAATGAAAGCTTTGATGTACACGGTCAAAAGCATTATCCATATCAAGTTTAATAACCATACCTTTACCTTCATATTGCACACTGGAATGAATGGCTTCCTGGACCAACACAATGTTGTCTATTATCTATCTTTCTTGCATAAATCCCCCTTGGTTGGGAGAGATGATATTAGGGAGGAATTTATTTAACCGAGTGGCTATGATCTTGGTCAAGATTTTATAGGAGGAGTTTCATAAGGATACATTGTGTAACGACCCCATCGTTATGACTACATATGACGTAAGCAAGATCATTTTTTTTTTGTTTTAAGCAGGAAGATAATCACGACAACAATTAATCAACATAACTTGATGACGAACACAACTTATGCATTCAGGAAACAAATAACAACGACCCAACATACTAACACATCATGCAATTGGATGAAACATGCGATAATCAATAGACAGATAAAAACGACTACCCTCCCGACACAAGCAAGACAATGCCTACAAGCTAAAGGACAACATCAACAACCCTACACAACGACTTCAACGACCAGTAACTAGAAACCTCTACGGCGTGCAAAACCAATCACATTAAGGAGTTATAGAACCAAGTACTAACATTAATGACAATGAACAATACACCCACATCGGGAAGCACAAGACTCCGACCGGTTTATCATTCGCATCTATCTATCAGGGCACACAATGATTCCCTCATCAGGAATCATGCTGTCACAAAGCAGTGGGTGTGACAATAACCAAGGTGCAACATAACCTATCTAGACCAATAACCCAAGAAAACTCCAGCACGCTAGGGGACCCAATTAACTGTCAAAATACAAGAAGACTATACCCAAGCACCCAACCGACAAGTCAACGAGGCACTTTTCAAGGAAGTCTCCCCCACTGTAAACATAAATAATATTGATATCAATTTATCCTAGGGGTATCAATAAAACACTGAAATAATTTAAGCCAAAATTACTCATTCGAGAGGTGAGTTGCATTCTTGAATTTAAACTAGGATAACATAGGTTGGAAAAACCATATGAAGAGTGAATAAATTTAATGAAATTGTTAGTATAAGGACTATGTTATCAGTTACATTATCGATTTAAACAATTATCACAGACCATTTAAAGCCAAGGTCTGATAAGCCCAAAATTGCCTATCAGAAGTTGCGCTACACCGACGACTCTTGGGAACTTAAACAAGTTCCTACCACTTCAATATGAAAAGGGTCAGCTTCCAACCATTCCCCATCCTAACAAAAATAAAAATAAACAAAAGACGCCTCATCAATGTAATCACAAATACATCAAGATGCCTCTTTACTATAACCAAAAATAAATCAAATATGTTTATCATTATAAACAACTTAAACAAATATTTACAAACATACGCCAAAAGCCACTGCTCTAGCATTGTGATAGAGATGCACAGATGCAATATGCATAAGGAAATAAGGCCAAGTAAACACACCAATACATAAATTGATGTATTATATTGGGTCTTTTTCCATGACATAATTTTCAATTAAAAATACATTGACATCGCTGGAAAGATGTTTACTTCCAAAGTCAAGCCAGATATGGCATAAATTATGATTAATGAATACTACAAAACTCCCGAATCTGAAGGTAACAAGCATATAGATTTGTTCAAAGACTAAGTTAAGGTAAACACGACATAAAATTCCGCTAACTATCAAGTCAACCCTTCACTATTAACCTCCAACAAGTCATAACTAAAGATGTAAAAGGAAATAGAACTTCCATAAAAAGTGCTCGTACAAACAACATGACAATTTTTCAAATTCTTCAAGGTAGAAAACTAACTGTAAAAAATTAGACTTGAGGCAATTCTAAATGGAAAACGAAAACAATAATAGGTAGTAAAAATTTGAGGCTTGGTTCCCAGTATTATACAGAGGAAGTCTTTGCTTGTTAAAAAGAAGACAACAACTAATAACTAAATCATAACTATATTGCTGTGATCATATCGTTGTGTATATATCGTTGGGTAAATACATTAAGATCCATAACTATGTGATAATTAAATATCGTTGTGTAATATCAATATTCAATTCGATGTGATAATTAAATATCACTGTGTAATAATTAAATATCGTTGTGTAGTCCCAATATTCAACTATCTAAATCCACAGCTGTCGAACCGAGCACCTACACCAACATACAACACAAGTTTCTAGTAACATACGAAGTTGAGCCATACTATCACATCGAAGCACAACATTAAGCCAAAGACAAGCACCAAGCCCGTAAGGGAGCATAGTGCGCACAATGCTTCAATAATAATAATATCGCTATTGGTGTGAAAACACAGTTGTGTACAATTTGTTGTTTGTGTATAATTAGTTGTCGGACATTGATAATTCAGTCCAATGAATATATGGCTGACTGTCAAGGAAATGCTATCTAGCAATATTGATAGGCTGTCCATGATAATGATACATTGTCTTAAATCTATACAGTCATAAAAACGTTGCCCACAATCAATATATAACCAATAGAATCGCTGCCTAGCGATGGCATCGTTGTCCAACATTAATTCGTTGCATAATTACAATTTAAAAAGAATATAAAAATCTACAAAAATTAATCTCTGCCAGAAAATCGTTGTGTAATTATATTTATAATGGAATTTAAAACTCTTCCAAAATTAAGTCTCTACCAACAAATTCATTATGTTAAATACATTCAAATGGAAATTAAAAACTATATGAAATTAATCTATGCCAACAATATCTTTGTGTAATAATTCACAGTGGTAAGTAGTAGGTATCATGGTAAAATAACAGTGTAAAAACCATAACTAAAATCGTAGTGGTACAATAAATCGCTAATCATGCCAATCCAATCAAATTCCATTCAATGTAATAAACACAATGGTAAAGGTTGGGTGAATTCGCTGTGTGAATGGCTATAAAAATTCGTTGTGTGGGAACACTATGTGAAATGAAATGGCTATATAAATTCGTTGTCCAAACCCAATCTTAATGAATATATGATATTGTTGTCTAATAAATATAATATCGTTGTGTAAAAACAATAAGATCCGTGACTAATGAATAATAAAATCCAAAACAAAATGCTATGTAAAAACTAGGTGAAAGGGCTGTGTAAAATGCCAAGAAAAATGTGGTGTGGCAACTGTCTATAAAACGAGAATCGTAGAGTAAAATTTTGGGGAGGACGCAGAGATTTGCATAAAGGAAACACAAAGATCAGAGGTCAATCATTCATGGACGAATCAATCAAAACACAGACATACTCGTTCACAAGAAGGAGCAAAGATTATAGATTAATCAAAAGAGAAAAACACAGAGATAAGTAAGGGATAGATAGCTGAGAGAAATTTATCCTTTACTTATTATCCATGCACATGAAAGAACAACATTTTAATCTATAAGTCTTTAAACACCAGAGTGACGACCGTCGATTAAGCTCCTGGATGACTTCTCAAGCACAAACTAATAACTTAAGGGATAAGGGATGGAAGATAAAAACACAATCTGCATCCAGTTCTTCTCCGTGGAGAAGCAAATAATGAAATCAAGGCGCAATCAAGGAATAAAGAAAACACAGGCAGGAGATACAAGAACACATGCAAGGTTATGAGTCCGAGGCTTATTTTGGCCATGTGCAAAGAGACAATAACTCATAAATAAAGGATAATTTGGATATCAAGGGTCCTTATTGAATAAATCAAGCATTAAGGGGATTACAAGTACCGTAGGAATGCATGTACAAGAAGGCTCATGGAAGTGAAATATTCAACTGAGTACAGAAAAATAAAGATGTGTAAATTTAATTTCATGGCAAGCAACAACTTTAACAAGTGTACCTTATCCAAATGTGAATGCTTCGAGGTTGTTGTCTCATGCGTTCTCTGTTCAGCTCCCGCTTTCCAACCAATGTGACCTGACCGGTACCTCCCAACCAACGGTAGGGGTACTCTTCTTCCACCTAAGCTCCCCGAGCCGCAAAGGGGCCACACACACAATACCAGAGAATTCTAGCAGCCAAATCACCTCGCAAGGTCAAGCAACCACTCGTTACCCGAGCTGGGTATCCCAACTCCCACAAGAGAAAGTTCAATCAAGGTAAAATTTCAGCAGCGCAACGTTACACAAAAAGATCAGATCCATACTCCTCCTCCATCCTTTTTATAGGGTTTTTCAGTAATTGGTTTCCCAAATTCTCATTAAATTCATTTTTCATTTAATTAATTTCAAAAAACCTCCCCCATACACATGTCGCCCGATCCCCTAGTTGCACCAGAAAATCAATTTTATTAATTAATTAAATATTCCTATTTCCCTCACCCACCTAAAAGCAGTCCTAAAAATGCTCCTTGATGTCCCAATATTCCCTTACAATTCTTAAATGACTTACACCTTACTTAATTCCTAGTTGATTTCATAAATAGAAAGTTTCCAAGGCAAGATTCCTTACTAAGTTAGACATTCAACTTTTTCTTTACGTTTCCCCTTTTCTTTAAGTTTCCCTTTTTCTTTAAGTTTCCTATTTGTTTTAAGTTTCCCCTTTTTCTTTTTAACTAAAAATCAATTTAGCAAGAGTAGATAAAGAAACCATTTACCCTTTTTTCTTTTTAATTAAAAATTAATTTAGCAAGTGTATATGAAAACAACCATTTACCCTCTATTCTTTTTAACTAAAAATTAATTTAGCAAAGTGTAGATAAAACAACCACTACCCCCTTATTAAAAATTTAATCCTCCATTATAATTTTTACTTTAATAAATAAGTTTGAGTTTCTTACCCCCTACTTGTTATATGTCTAATTATTTCTGTTCAGAGGTTCTGCTTAGACCTAGGTTATAAATTCACTAGGCTAGGCAACATTTTTAAGGGAAAAAAATTGTTTTTAAACTTTACTTATCATATCATTCATTTTAAGGCCAACTAAGTTTATTCACTTACCAGTTAAAATCATGGCATGCCCTTTAGGACACACTACGTGCTCCAAGGGTGACACTTGCTTCTTTCTGTTTTCCTTGCACGACGTGCCCTTCAAGACGCACTACGTGTTCCAAGGGTTCCACTTACCTCTTGACTGAATTTGTTAGATGTCAAACCCCTGGAGTCAATACTCCACTTGGTGATCTTGTGAGAGACTAAGGGACTCTAAGGAATAAGGTCCTTGCCTTATTGCGTGCCCCTTAGAATCATCATGAGTGACTGTCACAGTCTTCCCTCATAACATCGTGGGTCTTCTCGAATTAGGTAATCGTTAACCTACAGTTCGAGCCACGATGAGAGTTCTAGTAGGCTGTGGCAGGGTTGCTGCCACACCTCTCCCTCAAAGTCTCTGGTTTTCCTGCGTGACCCCTCTACTCCATATGTGAGTCTGGTCGGCAAGCTATCGTTAGCTTGCATTCATCAGTGAATCATGTCAGCAATAATAATCAATCACCATAACATCTAATCATATGTACATATGTCACATCAACAACATTCAAACCCAACATTCCACTCCTTGACTCGATACAGAGTCCAAGGGGTTTCATCGATGCCTTTGCATCCTCAAGGTCCAAAGTCCTGCACACTCAGGAGAACCCAGTAAATAACACATGTCTATGTAAATACAACCAAATAACATATCATCATATCCATAATATCTCATAATCATAATCCAAACGACCAATAGATATAATAACTCAGATCACTTGCAAGAAATTTTCCTCAAAGAATAAGTTCGTTCAGTGTGCGCAAGAGAGAGATGTTACATACACGCCCTCTTGGTTTAAACTTCGTCCTGCATTACCATAGTATATAAGTGCCGAGATAAAGTGTATCACAATATCATAAGTCTATCTATCAAACAAAAATGGAAACTACTGGCACATATTATATGCGTCCTCCCAGGTCCCCGAGTGCGGACTATAGTTGTCCCACTAGACCTTGAACTGATCTACTGTTCGACACAGTAGTTGTCGAATGTGATGGTACATGATTCGGATTGGCTCTGCCATGAGTGCACCCTCGTCAGATACTGCTAAGTAACTCATGTCAATAACATGTGTAGGATCACTAATATACTGTCTCAGAACAGATACATGAAAAACATCGTGCATACACCTCAAAGAATCAAGAAAGGCTAGTCGATAGGCCACAGGCCCCTTCTTTTCCACAATATCGAAAGGTCCCATGAACCTAGGAGAGATTTTAGCACCCTTTCCCAACTTGATTGAAATCTTATGTGGTTTCACCCGTAAGAATACTCGATCAGCAACTTCGTCACTACAGTCGACACGATGCGCATCAACATAACTCTTCTACCGATCATGTGCTTCCTTGATCCTTTGTCTTAATTTTTGAATTTGATCTTCCATTTCTTGGATCGCTTCTATTCCCACCAAGATCATATCCTCAAGCTCATCCCAACTCAAAGGCATCCGACACGGTCGCCCGTAAAGAAACTGGAAAGGCACCATCTTAATGGTGATTTAATAACTGTTGTTGTACTTAAACTCTACTAATGGAAATAATTCCTCCCAACGCTTCTGTTGGTCCATCATGTACATACGCAACATATCCTCCAATATTTGGTTTGTTCGTTCGGTCTACCTATCTATCTCCGGGTGATACATGGTACTAAAGTTAAGTTGAGTTCCCAAGGCCTCTTGGAAACTAGTCCAAAATCATCCAGTAAACAATGATCCTCGATCGGATATAATCCTCTTAGGCACGCCATGCATCCTCACTATCTCGCTGATGAAAACTCTAGCTATGTCAGGTGCCTGATACACAGTACACACATGAATAAAATGAGAACTCTTCATCAGAGTGTCGACTGCCACAACAATCGATTCATGTCTCCTTACTGTCAATGACAATCCAACAATGAAATCCATCGAAATGACCTCCCATTTCGATTCTGGAATAGCGTGTGGATGTAGTAGTCCTGCCGAATGTCTATTCTCAACCTTCACCTACTTACATTATAGACATATGGCCACGTAGTTGACTATGTCTACCTTCATTCCTTTCCAGAAGAATAAGGGTTTAAAGTCTGCCCTCATCTTCATGACTCCAGGATGAGCCATGTATACTGCTTTGTGAGCCTTGTTTAGGATCAAACTTCTCAACTCGTCATTGGGCGGTACACAAATTCAACTTTTAAATCTCACTAATCTGTCATTGTCCATAATAAATCCTTCAAATTTTGGTACCATCATTGTGTTTTGTCCGATAAAATCCATGACTTCTTTGTACTAGTCGTCATTTCCCTGTAAAGTTAGAATATTTTCACATAGATTTGTCTGAAGAGGCATCACTGAAAAGATGCGTGGTCTCTGAATTAACACATCTACCACTCTGTTCATTTTTCCTTCTATGTAAGTAATCTCGAAATCATACTCGCTAAGAAATTCTAACCAATGTCGTTGTCGTGCATTCAAGTTGCTTTGCGTAAATATGTGTTGTAGACCACAGTGGTCCATTTTTAGTTCAAATTTCCATCCAATAAGGTAGTGTCTCCAAAATCTCAAGCCATAAACAATGGCTAAGAACTCCAAATCGTGCATCACATAGTTCTCCTCATGCCTTCTCAACTTTCTCGAGATGTAAGCGATCACCCGACCGTCTTGTATCAAGACTTCGCCTAAGACTTCCTTGGATGCGTCAGTGCATACCAATAAGTCTGCATCCATGTCAGGGTCCTTTAGTATCAATGTCGTTGTCAACAACTCTTTGAGCCTCCGAAATTCTTCCGTGCATTTCTCGGTCCAAACAAACTTCTTCTTCTTCTTCTTCTTCAATTCCATAATCAGATTTTCTATCTTCGAAAAACCCTTGATGAACCATTGATAGTATCCCGCTAAACCCATGAAGCTATGCACTTTCAGAACATTCATCAGTGTTGGCCATTCTATAATAGCCTTGACCTTTTATGGATCCTTGGAAATACCTTCACTGAAGATGACATGCCCTAAGTAGTGAATCTTTGATTGATACAACTAGCATTTAGAAAATTCCCAAACAATTTGTTCTCTTGTAGACACTCTAGTACCAAGTGCAAGTGCTTGTCATGCTCCTCCAACGTCCGAGAGTAAATAAAAATATCATCAATGAATACTTGGATGAACTTGTCTAAGTATTCGCGGAACACCCCATTCATCAAACTCATAAATACCCCAGGGGCGTTTGTCAGTCCAAAAGGCAAAACAATAAAATCGTAATGTCCATACCTCGTCTTAAAGGTGGTATTAGGGATGTCTTCCTCCTTGATCTATAATTGGTGATACCCTGATCTCAAGTCGATCTTTGAAAACACCCTCACTCATTTCATCTGATCGAAAAGATCATCAATCCTTGGCAATGGGTACTGATTCTTGATCATTTTCTTGATCAATTGATGATAGTCAATGTAGATTCTCCATGACCCATCCTTCTTTTGTATGAAAATAACAGGTGCACCCCACAGTGACACACTTGGACGTATAATTCCTAGGTCCAACAACTCCTTCAGTTGCATTTTCAACTCCTGTAGCTCCGAGGTCGACATCCGATAAGGAATTCTTGCTATCAGTTCAGTCCCTAGTTTTAGGTCTATGGTAAATTCCAACACCTTCTCCGACGACATCCCAGGTAATTCCTCAGGGAAGACGTTTGCAAACTCTCTCACCACCGGAAGGTGTTCTAGACCTTCTGCTACTCCCTTCTCATTTAACACAAGGATCGCTTAAAGCTTACATCCCTTGCACATTCTCTTCTATAGCTGCAAGGAAGAGATGGAACCCAGAGAGACTCCCTAGTTCCGACCTACAATCATGCATTTCCTTCTCGGTCGTAAGGTGTTGAACTCATTGAGCTGATGCTCAAGGAGATCCTCAGAAAGATACCTCTCCTGGAACCATTCCTTGAACAATTCTCATGACATGTCTTCGATTGCCATGTTCAATTGCGCCAGGAGCATCTTCCATCATAGAAGAGAGATCCCCTTCAGTTGAAAGACTGCCATGCAGACCTTCATACTGGAGGTCGTAATCGTGAAGCATGAAGCACATCGTCTTGCTCTCCAGCCAAGCCTCGACGACCGAGCCATCTGCTGCACTCGTGGACTTGAGAACTTATCCCTCTCAAGTTCTCAGTGAATGCTAATGGTACTAGATGGGGCACACTATGGACCCTCAGGGGTACATGTGCCTTGGACTCATCTCAGTACATATGGTGAATCAATGCCTCAGTCATTCCATGGAAGGATTTTGTCAAACCATGATAATCCATTACAACAATTGAATCCAACCCAAGGACTGGTTCCTTCCCTTGGGGGTTAGACTTTGAGGGCGCGGGCACTTCTAGAGGCGTCACACCTCCTTCCATGACACCACGCTTCGAATCTCTGTGGTGTCCTCTAATATAGATCACCACATGAACATGTTAAAGTTTTAATTAGTGCTAGGTTATTACTCAAGGGTTTACTGCAGTGGAAAGCATGGTGATCCACCATCACAGGGTTGAACCTTCTCTGAAACCATATGTAATGATACCATCTTTACGACTATAGACGATGCAAGCAAGAGCAATTTTTTTGTTTTTGTTTTAAGAAGGAATACAATCACGACAAAAATTAATCAACACAACTTGCTGACGAACACAACTTACACATTCAAGAAACATAAAAATGACCCAACATACTAACACATCATGCAACTAGACGAAACATGCAATAATCAATAGACAGATAAATATGCTACCCACCAGACAAAAGCAAGACAATCCCTACAAGATAAAGGACAACATCAACAACCCAACACAACGACTTCGATGACCAGTAACTAGAAACCTCTAAAATGCACAAAACCAATCGCATTAAGGCGTTACAAAACCAAGTACTAACATCAATGACAATGAACAATACGCCCACACCAGGAAGCAAAAGAATCCGACCGGGTTATCATTCACATCTATCCGTCAGGGAGCTCAATGATTTCCTCATCAAGAATCATGTCATCATAAAGTGATGGGCGTGACAGTAACCAAGGCGCAACATAATGTATCTAGACAAATAACCCAATAAAACTCCAACGTGCTAGGGGACCCAATTAACTGTCAAAATACAAGAAGACTATACCCAATCACCCAACCGACAAGTCAACAAGACACAACGTGACATCATTCCATAATTAAATTGTGCAACCATCTGACAAATGCTTGTTTTCTCATGAGGTGCTTTTCAAGGAAGTCTCCCCCACTGTAAACATAAATAAGATTGATACCAATTTATCCTAGGGGTATCAATAAAACACTGAAAGAATTTAATCCAGAATTACTCATTTGAGAGGCGAGTTGCATAATTGAATTTAAACTAGGATAACATAGGTCAGAAAAAAAATCTTAAGAGTGAATAAATTCAATGAAATTTTTAGTATAAGGACTATGTTATTAGTTACATTATCGATTTAAACAATTATCACAGACCATTTAAAGCCAAGGTCTGATAAGCCCAAAATTTCCTATCACAAGTTGCGCTACAACGATGACTCTTGGGAACTTAAACAAATTGCTACTACTTGAATATGAAAAGGGTCAGCTTCCAACCATTCCCCATCCCAACAAAAATAAAAATAAACAAAAGATGCCTCATCAATGTAATCACAAATACATCAAGATGCCTCTTTACTATAACTAGAAATAAATCAAATATGTTTATCATTATAAACAACTTAGACAAATATTTACAAACATACGCCAAAAGCCACTGCTCTGGTATTATTATAGAGATGCACAGATGCAATATGCATAAGGAAATAAGGCCAAGTAAACACACCAATACTTAAATTGATGTATTATATTGGGTCTTTTTCCATGACACAATTTTCAATTAAAAATACATTGACATCGATGGAATGATGTTTACTTCCAAAGTCAATCCGGATATGGCATACATTATAAAGAAGACAATATCTAACAACTAAATCATAACTATATCACTATGATCATATCGCTGGGTAAATACATTAAGATCCATAACTATATGATCATTAAATATTGCTGTGTAATATCAATTTTCAACTCGCTGTGATAATTAAATATCTTTGTGTAATAATTAAATATCAACGTGTAGGCCCAATATTCAAATATCCAAATCCACAGTTGTCCAACCGAGCACCTACACCAACATACAACACGAGTTTCTAGTAACATATGAATTCAAGCCATAATATCACATGGAAGCACAACATTAAGCCAAAGCTAAGCACCAAGCCCGTAAGGGAGCATAGTGCGCATAACGTTTCGATAATAATAATATCGCTATTGGTGTGAAAACACAGTTGTGTACAATTCATTGTCTGTGTATAATTAGCTGTCGAGCATCGATAATTCAATCCAACGAATATATGGCTGATTGTCAAGGAAAGGTTGTCTCACAATATTGATAGGTTGTCCATGATAATGATACGCTGTCTTAAATCTATATAGTCATAAAAACACTACCCACAATCAATATCTAACCAATAGAATCGATGCCTAGCGATGCTATAGTTTAAAAAGAATCTAAAACTCTACAAAAATTAATCTCTGCCAGAAAATCGTTGTGTAATTATATTTATAATGGAATTTAAAACTCTTCCAAAATTAAGTCTCTACCAACAAATTTTTTGTGTTAAATACATTCAAATGGAAATTAAAAACTCTACGAAATTAATCTATGCCAACAATATCCCTGTGTAATAATTCGCAGTGGTAAGTAGTAGGTATCATGGTAAAATCACAGTGTAAAAACCATAACTAAAATCGCAGTGGTACAATAAATCGCTAATCATGCCAATCCAATCAAATGCTATTCAATGTAATAAACGCAGTGGTAAAGGCTGGGTGAATTCGCTGTGTGAATGGCTATAAAAATTCGTTGTGTGGGAACACTTTGTGAAATCAAAATGGCTATATAAATTTGCTATCCAAACCCAAGATTAATGAATATATGATATTGTTGTCTAATAAATATAATATCACTGTGTAAAAACAATAAGATCCGTGACTAAGGAACAATAAAATCCAAAACATAATGGTGTGTAAAAACTGGGTGAAAGGGATGTGTAAAACACCAAGAAAAATGTGGTGTGGTGGCTATCTATAAAACGAGAATCGCAGAGTAAAATTTTAGGGAGGATGCAGAGATTTTCATAAAGGAAACACAGAGATCAAAGGTCAATCATTCAAGGACAAATCAATCAAAACGTAGAGATACTCGTTCAAAAGAAGGAGCAAATATTAGAGATTAATCAAAAGAGAAAAAAACAGAGATAAGTAAGGTATATATAGCTGGGAGAAATGTATCCTTCACTTATTATCCATGCACAGGAAAGTAGGGAATTTGAATATATAAGTATTTAAACACTCGAGTGATGACCGTCGATTTGTCTCTTGGCCGACTGCTCAGGCACAAACTAACAACTTAAGGGATAAGGGACGAAAGATAAAAAAACAATCTGCATCCAGATCTTCTTCGTGGAGAAGCAAATAATGAAATCAAGGTGCAATCAAGGAATAAAGAAAATGCAGGCAGGAGATACAAGAACGCAGGCAAGGTTTTGAGTCCAGGGCTCATTCTAGCCATGCGCAAAGAGACAATTACTCATAAATAAATGATACAGTGGATAGCAAGGGTCCTTACTGAATAAATCAAGCTTCAAGGGGATTACAAGTACCGTAGGAATGCATGTACAAGAAGGCTCATGGCAATGAAATATTCAACTGAGTACATAAAAATAAACATGTGTAAATTTAATTTCATTGCAAGTAACAACTTTAAAATGCGTACCTTAGCCAAATGAGAATTCTCCGAGGTCCCTGTCCCACGTGCACTCCATCCAGCTCCCACTTGCCAACCGATGTGACCTCACCGATACCTCCCAACCAATGGTAGGGGTACTCTTCTTCCCCCTGAGCCCCCCGAGCCGCAAAGGGGCCACACACACAATACCATAAAATGATATCACCCATCTCACCTTGCAAGGTCGAGCTACCACTCATTACCCAAGCTGGATATCCCAACTGCCACAAAAGAAAGTTCAGTCAAGGTAAAATTTCAGCAGCGTAATGTTACAAAAAAAGATGAGATCCATACACCTCCTCCTCCATTATTTTTATAGAGTTTTTCAGTAATTAGTTTCCCAAATTCTCATTAAATTCATTTTTCTTTTAATTAATTTCGAAAAACCTCCCCCGTACATATGTCGTTCGATCCCCTAGTTGCACTAGAAAATCAATTTTATTAATTAATTAAATATTACTATTTCCCTCACCCACCTAAAAGAAGTCCTAAAAACGCTCCTTGGTGTCCCAATATTCCCTTACAATTCTTAAATGACTTACGCCTTACTTAATTCCTAGTTGAGCTCATAAATAGAAAGTTCCCAAGGCAAGATTCCTTGCTAGGTTAGATATTCCAATTTTTCTTTATGTTTCCCCTTTTCTTTAAGTTTCACTTTTTCTTTAAGTTTCCTATTTCTTTTAAGTTTCCCTTTTTTCTTTTTAACTAAAAATCAATTTAGAAAGTGTAGATAAAGCAACCATTTACCCTTTTTCCTTTTTAATTAAAAATTAATTTAGCAAGTGTAGATGAAAAAAACCATTTATCCTCTTTTATTTTTAACTAAAAATTAATTTAGCAAAGTGTAGATAAAACAACCATTACCCCCTTTTTAAAAATTTAATCCTCCATTATAATTTTGACTTTAATAAATAAGTTTAAATTTCTTACCCCCTTCTTGTTATATGTCTAATTATTTTTGTTCACAGGTTCTGCTTAGACCTAGGTTATAAATTCACTAGGCTGGGTGACATTTTTAAGGGAAAAAAATGTTTTTAAACTTTACTTATCATATCATTCATTTTAAGGCAGAGTAGGTTTATTCACTTACTAGTTAAAATCGCAACATGCCCTTCAGGACGCACTACGTGCTCCAAGGGTGCCACTCCCTTCTTTCCATTTTACTTGCGCGACGTGCCCTTCAAGATGCACTATGTGCTCCAAGGGTGCCACTCGCCTCTTGACTGAATTTGGTAGATGTCAAATCCCCAGAGTCAATAATCCGCCATGTGATCTTGTGGGAGACTAAGGGCCTCTAAGGAATACGTCCCCTTTCTTATTGCGCTTCCCTTTGAATCACCATGAGCGACTATCATAGTCTGCCCTCAAAACATCGCGGGTCTTCTCGAAATAGGCAATCGTTAACCTACAGTTCGATCCACGACGAGAGTGCTAGTAGGTTGTGGTATGGTTGTTTCCACACCTCTCCCTCAAAGTGTCTATTTGTCCTACATGAACCCTCTACTCCATATGTGAGTCTGTTCGACAAGCTATCATCATCCTGCATTCATCAACGAATCATGTCAGAATAATAATCAACCATCATAACATCTAATCATATGTACATATGTCACATCAACAACATTCAAACCCAACATTCAACTCCCTAACTTGATCCAGAGTCTAAGGGGTTTCATCGATGCCTCTACATCCTCGAGGTCCAAATTCCTGGACACTCAGGAGAACAGAGTCAATAACACCTATCTATGTAAATACAACCAAATAACATATCATCATATCCATAATATCTCATAATGATAATCCAAACGAACAATAGATATAATAACTCGGATCACTTGCAAGCAAGTGTCCTCAAAGAATAATTTTTCTCAGTGCGCGCAAGAGAGGGATGTTACACATTGGGACTAAAGTGGGAGAATGAGGTTGTGTTGGATTCTTTGGGAATCAAGGCTAGGAAAGAGGTGTTGGTATTTCCCCGCAGGTGTAAATTTTGATATTAAAAATGAATCATGCGCTTGGAGTCATTTTTTATTAGGTTCCAAAAGAAGCGATAGAAGGAGATGGTGAAACGATCTGATTCGGGGGCCTTATCTGGATTTAGAATCCATATGGCTGAATGAATTTGATATTCTAAAATGGGCCTACTGAGGTCATAATTTTCTACATTGGTTATTTTATAAGGGATATTCTCAAGCATGGTTTCAAAATTGATTTGGTTGGATTCTTCTCTTTGAGTGTAAAGGTCTTCAAAATGAGATTTAGCAACATTTTTTATTTCAGTAAATTTAGTGACAATGGTTCCATCTTCCAAAGTAAGTTTTGACACATTATTCTGTAGCTACTTGTATTTGGCCTTATTATGAAAAAAAATGTATTTTTATCTCTAGCTTGTAGCCATAAGCTACATGACTTGAGCCACCAGAACTCCTCTTACTTTCTTAGAACATTCCGATAACTACATTATAGGTTGAGTTCCTCTTTCTGAATTTGGGGAGTGATCTCTCTGTTCTCTATATTCTTTTCAAACTCTTCTAGTTTGTGCTTTAGCTAAATTTTTTCCATAATCAGGGAGATATAGAAGCTCTTGGCCCATTGCTTTAAATTATATTTGAACATGGATAACTTCTTTTCCCAAATGAAGACCGGGGTCCCATGAATCCAAGTATTCCAGTTGGCTTCTACCAGCTCCACCACCTCTTGATGCTACATCTAGAGAGGGTTGAATATTAAGGGTAGAGGGACACAAATTGGAAGATCTTGGAGATGTAGGGAGATAGGTTTGTGATCAAAATTTATGGAGGGAAAAATATAGGATTTAATGGAGGAGTTACGATGCAGGTGGGTGTTATGGAAAATAAAATGATCTAAATGAGTTGTAATAAAACCCGTACCAACCCTCATATTAGTCCAAGTGAAGGAACCACATTGAGGGGGAATGTATAACAAGTCCCAATATAAGACAATATCCTCCAGATTAGCTCAGAAGGGGTCTCTACCAAAAATCCCCCCTTTCTTTTTATCACTGTTTTTTATTATATTTAGATCTCCAACTATTATACGATTATTTATTATTCTCGTGCTCTTCAAGTTGACATATATACATTATTATTGTAAGTATAGAGTTGATCTGCATGAGATAAAACTTAGTTAGAATCCAATGCTAAGAATTGATATGATGTTCAAGTCTTACCTCTTTTTCATTCCAGAGTGTGCAGAGTCCTCTCAATGCTCCTATGGCGTATTCTGCGATGAGGTTACTCAACTTCCAAAGTAATTTCCCTAACTTTGATACTTTGTTTTCTTTCATATTGATCTCCTAAAGAAGGATACTAGGTTTTTTTGATTTTATCAGGTCTTTGACAACCATGGGATTTGGGGTGTCGCCTAACCCCCCACAGTTCCAAAAGCCCACAATCATTATTTCAAGGGATTTCAATGGGAAATTCCTTTCTTCACAATTTTTCTCTTTGGGGTTTTGAATGCATGGATCCTCCTCCTATCATATTTGGAAGGGTTTTATGTTATCCTAGAAGAATATCTTTTTGAGCTTATTCTTCCTTGACTTCCTTTGAGGCACGTCATCCTAATTTCCAAGGTATATTTTCTTCTGAGGCTCGATCAACATGCCCATATTCTCCTAGGATCTCTATATCTGAGCTATATTTCACATTTGAGAATGCTATTTCTTCATATTTGAATGCGTCCTGATGTTATGGACTTGGATCTATGGGATCAATGTTTGATTCCATCAGAATTTCAAAGATGGTCATTATATTCCCTTTTTTGTTGTAGAGAAACATTGCCCAATTTCTATTTGAACTGAGAGATAATTTGGACTGAAGGTTGCTTAATAGATGTCATCCCAATTCTAGGAATGATATGAATTTCCTCTTCTACAATTTCTTCCACTTGTGACAAAGAATAAAACTAGTTTGACAAGGAGATGCTAACCTTTTGTCGAGGGTTTACATTCTCTTTTATTGGTGATTTCCTTTATGCAACAGAGGGATTTTCATTTTGTTTCATGGGTGATTTCCTTTATGCAACAGAGAGATTTTCATTTTGTTTCATGGGTGATTTCATTTAAGCTACTGAGGGTTATGAACCCCCATTGGAAGTGCCAACTACAGATTGTGTCATGTTCCCATTGCTACTCATTTTGCATGAGACCGGCTGCCATTTTTATTCATTCCCGTTTCTTGGAGGAAACATTTTATCATTTTTGCAATTTCTTGTAAAGTTCCCATACTCATGACAGAGCTTGCACTTGAATGGAAATTGTTTGTAATCTCATTTTTGGATGTGTTTCCAATTATCCAAGGATATTGTCACTGCCTCAGGTATTCCTTTCTCCAGATCAACTTCTACACAATTTCTGGTGTAAGAGAAAAGGTTTTCCTCTGGTTCTGCTTTATCGTTGTATCAAACAATAAATATACCAATGCATCTAAGGGAATCATCACTCCAACAATGAAAAGGAAGGTGGGGTAGCCTCAATGACGAGATTTTTAATTACCTTTCTAATTTCTCAGAAAGACAACTAAAAAAAGTGCATTTAATTATCAATTTGGGGCTCGTATGGAACTTGTGAGTTACCATGCACTATATATGAAGGCTACACTCTACTCTCCCATCGGTTTGATATGTATTCATAGTATCAATGATTACATTTGTGGTCAGAGTATAGACAATTCTCAAGCTCTAGCAAGGTTCTACGAACTGTGGAAAGTAAATCACACTTGCAGGAATTGAAATATCACACTTGCAAGAAAGGAAACACACGTGTAGGAAAGTAAATCACCCTTGCTGGAAAGTAAAAACATAGATAAGAAAGAAAATGTCACACTTGTAGAAAAGTGAATATTCTATCTACTGTGTTGGAAAGGAAATTCACACTAACTACAGGTATTAGGAATATGACTCAACTATTTCCCAAAGAAACCCCAACTATGTGTAGTAAAACTAATTGTAGAATTGAAACTCTAAATTGCTCTTGCATAAATTGAAACTCACACCAGGCTTGCTGAAAATAAATCACACCTGCTGAAAGGAAATTGATTAACTACTTGTTGGAAAATAAATTAACTAAGTCCTCGAAATTTTTGCCTAATCCTTTCCAATATGATCCCTGTCATTACTCCAAACAACAATTGCAGTAATTGCATTAAACACATAATGAAATACAATTCTATGTGAATAATCAATTACATGACTGAATAAATGCAATCCCTCCTGAATAATTAACAACACAAATGAATTGAATCACACATCAAATAATTAACAACTCGTGTAGTTAAATCACACAACGAGAAATTAAAGAAAACTACATAAGCTACACAACACTCCATTCTATTGGAGTGGGCCCTGCCTCTGTAGAACAAAGTGTTGATATTATTCTATATCAACACTTACAACATGAATTAATTAAATTAATTAAACTTATCAAAATAAATCAATCTGTGACAAATATACAAAGAAAATAGATTAAATTAATTAATTAAATCAGACACTATGGAAATTATAAAACTACAATTAAAAAAAATGAAATAAAAACTTAATAAATTATTCCATTGTCATTTGGAAATTGCTCTAAGAGTCCTCCCCAAATAATGGAGAGAGTGATCTCTTTTATACATATATTGAATGGAAACTAGAAATAACAAATATCTAAATAAACCCACTTAAGGATTTAATGAATTCGTAGTGGTTACAACAATTTCCTAAATAAAAAATAGTTTCCAACTATTAATTAACAATTAATGAATAACTCCAAGATATTTTGCTAAGAATTAGAAAACAATAAGTAACTCCAAGATCTTTTGTGCAAAAATTTCAAGATTCTTGGTCAACCACTCAAATGAGTATTTTGTCTTGGAATTGCAAAATTATCTTTATATCTTTGATTTTCTTGGACTAATATTATTGTTGCATAAATCCATAAATGAAAAATATGTGACATCATGGCTCACGGTTCTAACGACTCAAGGTTCCTTGGATGAGTTGTAACAATGAGAGTTTCAATGCAAAATAGTTCCCTAGCAAGTTGCAACCACTGTACTTCAGGCAAGTTGCAACACATATGCAATTGCAACAATTGTACTTTAGGCGAGTTGTAGCATGGGTGAAGTTACATCAACGAGAGTTGCAACACATAATAGTTCCCTGGCGAGTTGAAACAACTAAAAATGAGTATTGCAACAACTGAAAATGACTATTGGAGCAATTGAAAATGAGTGTTGCAACAATTGGAACCAAAACATCCCCCGTGGCAACATCACAATCTGCACAACAACTTGTATTGCATATAATCTTTGCAAATTAACTCAAAGATAAATGAAAATATGAAAATTTTCTAATGTTTAATCATAAATTCATGTAATGTAAACACATTAAATCTAAATCCCACATAATAATGGATTGATACAAGGTCTAGGTAAGTGAAAATGGGTTAAAAGTAAGAAAATATGGTATAAAAATATGCCATTTCTGAAGCCCGTCATCTGCCCCTAGAAGAAAATGTTTCATTTCCTCATGCAACCCACAACCAATCTATAAGGACTTACACTTTTTTAATGCACTTGCCATTTACCTTGAAATATTTCCTTGCGATTTTTACACTGTCATGATCCTTCCTACAGGCCGCCATAAATGATCCCACTGGAAGAATGTTAACAAACTTTTACCTTTTTATGCTCGATCATTTCCCTCATGCCCTCAACAGGTTCTTGTGGAACAAATTTTGAATTCACTGTTGGTTCTTTTGTAACAACATGATTTTTGTTTTAGAGCCAACATTGGTTCTTGTGTAGTAATGCTGGTGTCATTCCCTTCCATATCCAACACTGGTTCTTGTGTGACAACACTTATGTTGTCTAGGGAATTTTTTGCTTCTGCTATGCTATGCATGCATGTTTCAAAAGTATCCTTCAAGTGATTCTTCGTAATTCTGATGGAGTTGTAGCAGATTCAAATAATTTGGAATTCCATGCAAATGACAATCCAGATTGAGGGGATTATTGGTGGGTATGTTTACCACCTTTTAATGCCTCAAAAATCACAACAAGCCAATTCAAAAATCACAGGATATAAACAAATGAGGTGATACAAGAGTTGCAACAAACTGTTGTATGAGTAGCACCAACTTATTTAACCATTTTCTCCCAAACTACTGTTAGAAAAACAGGACTGTGGAGCAATAAAATAAAACAAATGCGGAAACAAAACACATAAGATACACAATACAAGAGAGACACAGATTTACGTGGTTCACCCAGTGTGGGCTACGTCCACCAGAGAAATTGCCA
>SNQJ01S0014132.1:55107-75135 GCA_010110895.2 Picea sitchensis
TTTTTAAAGAATAGCTAAAACTTTAATAGATTGCAACTGAATTAGATTGCAACTGAATTGTCTATAAGCAAATTAATTATGAACTTTTGAAACAATCAAGTGTGATTCAATTGTATAGTCCTTCAAAATAATTCTAATAATTAACACTTGCTACACTCTTGGATACATTGAAATCTAATGGCAGTGAAAGGTTGCATTGATGGTGTTATAACTAGGCATCAAGACTTTTTATTTTATATACACATTTTTATTCTTAGAATTCGATAATCATAAATGAAATAAAATGAGCATTCACCAAATTCAATAATCGAGATGATCTTGGACCCAAATTCATAATCATATCAATGATTTTAATTATTTACAATTAAGCTCGTAGTTCAGTTATCAATATAAAAATCAAAATCTGTAGAGTAATATCTACATAAGTTTAAACAATGCTTAAAGTCTGAATACTATCTATAACAACCTATTAGATTTTAACCTTTCTAATTCTACATTAATCATTGGCTAAAATTATATATATGAATACTTATATGAATCTATATAATTATTTATATATATATATATGTAGAATTCTATTTTATTATCAATCTATAGTTAGAGCTATAACTTCTTAATAATGGATTATAATTAAAATAGTTATTTCCTTACAAGTAAAATAAATATTCAATCAAATTATACTAACTCAGAAATTCAAGTTGTTCCTTAAGACATTTTTCTCCAACATATATATATATATATAGTTCCATCCAACATAATTTATAAAATAACAAAATGCAAGGATCTTCATGATTCAATAACTAATCACAATATCCCTGATAATTTAACGATACGCTGTATCGATTTAATGATACGTTGTATATAATCATTTAACGATACGTTGTATCGATTCCAAGTAGTGGTTAAATAGAAAGTGTAATGAAACTGGGACGATGCACGAAGGCTATTGATCAAATTTATAACGAGTAATTAATAATTTGATTATTATATGAACATTAATTCCATGTTCGACTTAGATGAGATTTTGATACGCTAATTAAGACAACAAGATGTCCTTTATTGGACTGACTAAAATCTAGACTTCATAATGGTTAACAGTCAGAAAATCTCAGTCTTGTCGCACTCCACTAACCATTAATATTGGTAGTATTATTTAACAATATCTGTTACCTAATATTAATAATTTTAACTCTTTTTTTTTTTTTTTTTTAACTGAGTTAACATTCATAATTATTTTAAAAACCAACGTAGATTATTCAACGGAAGATGGTCGTCAATAATAACACTTCAGTAATAGAATTTAGGTAGCAACACTTCATAAGGGAGCACCACCAATTAATAATAAACATGTAATGATGAGCTTAGCGGATACTTAACAAAACCAATATCAATTGCAGAAGTAAATGACGAATATTACAGGTAATTTTTTATTTTTTTTAAATCTCAATAATGACGGATAACAACGCGGAGGGTGCGCTGGCTCTAGTAACAAAGTCTGTTCTAGTCTTCACAAAATCGTTTAGTCAATAAAATCATGGTCGATCTAAGAAATCCTATTCAAGGAATAGTTTCCTTGAATCTAACTAGGTAGTTGGAGAAAGTTAAAACACGCTTAAACCACATACATAACCTCCAAAGGAGAATCTTAACGACTCAAGAAGTTTCCATCATCAATTCCATTCAATCAGAACTCTAACACTTCACAACGACCATTAAATTTTATAGTAATGGACTGTAGTAATCGCTGAAGAAACATCCATCCTACTCCATGAATAATTAACCAATTAGTTTTTCGACCAACTATGCCGAAATCCTTGTATCTTAACACAATAACATTAATGCGGAAAAATGAAGAATGAGTACTGCACTGCAAATTTTTTTTTCAACTTCATATATATATATATATATATATATATATATATATATCCAGAAAATCCCTACTCTATTTCAAGGTAAAGCGCCACAGATTCTACAGATTTTAGGAGGTCGAATTTTCAAGTCCAAGCTTAAGATCAAGATTTTCGACTTAAGAGGATAAATAATAATAGATTGCTGATGAAGTGCAGTTTTAGCCTCCCAAGGCTGTTTGATTTGATCCTCCAAAGATAAAATTTGAATTGGATGATGTGTCTTCAAACCCTTGATATTCTGCCTTTGAAAAAGATGCCAAATGTAGTTGAAAAACCTCTTTTTGACCTTATCCCTCAAAACCAGCCTTTGAATCAGACTTGATAATTCAACAACTATCCATTTGAAGTGGTTTCAAACCATTCAAACTCAAAAAATCCCGATCGGAAAAAATTCGGTTATTCTGGCCGTGACAGGCTTTCACCAGCTAATTTACCCAAAAATCCGCTCCTTAGCTGGTGAAAAGCAAAGCTTTCACCAACTAACTAGCAAAATTCAAGACGAGTTAGCTCTTGAAAGCGCATATTTTTTTAAAATCAAATTTCTCAGTCATGGAGAGTTCGTTTTACATGCTTGAATAGTCAATCGACATCTAGAAATCCTAAGCTTTCCAATGGTTCTTTCACATTTGCATTTGGAGCTTGGGAAGCTAGTCAAATGTTCCCTACAATATTAGGCATCATTCTTTAAAAAATGTCAGTGCATTTTTGATCGCTAACATTTGGCTCCAACTGGGATGGAGACCTCCCTTCGAGGTCTCCAAGAACCTGATAGACCTTGTGCCTTTAGTATTGGGCATGGAGTCATTCAGCCTTTACAATTTATCATCTGACTATTTTCCAAAGTTTGTTGTTGTCTTTCCCAAATTTCATTTATCTGTAGCATGTCTGCTTCAAACTCCCCTGGAAATGTTGCTTGCACATTGACATGGCATCTGTTGTGGAAATATCTTCATTAAGAAGAAAAGTGTTGAACATAGGTAGGATGGTGAGATATGTAACGATGGTTTTTAAAATTCCAGGATAACTTCAACCTTGAAATGAGAGTATTGCAGGCAGCTTGAGGTCTTTGACTTTTCATTTTCCAGCAGCTTCAGATACAAAGCATTTGTCTTGAGATGCCCCGGTGTGTTGAATCAAACACTTCACCCTGCTCGGTTTCTTCGAAGAGCATCATTACACCTTGTGAACCAATGTCCATCTCTGTTTCGATCTCCATATCAATGCAAGTTGTTCAGTCATGTCATTGCCCTGAAAGGACTCTGGAAGAAGATTTTCAGAAGATAACTGATCCATATTGAATTAGAAGACCGAGCCAACCACCCAGGTCCTCTGAAATAAAATGTACCAAAACCCAATATATATTGCCACAAATCTGGATATTGGCTGCCTAGCCATGATGAATATAGATTATCAGAGATCTTCTTCCTCCTATAAGCCCATGGCTCAAAACCTTGTTAATGAATGATTAAGGGTTATAGCTTTAGCTTTTCCAGTAGAGAAGTAATCACATGGATCGGCTTCTAAGGAGAAAACATGTGATCTTTCTTTGAAAAGAGACACCTAAAACCCTTCCCAAGAGGAACATTGGTCTCATGTCCTGAGTTGGGGAAAGCTTACAAGTGTATGACCATCTCCTTCTAGAGATGCCATTAGAAATATTGAAGTAACTTCACCAATATTTGAGGATATTGTGTACCGAATTAAAACATTCATGTTGTTGTAAAATGGAACGACCTTCAGTAACAACTGCAACTATTGAGCTGAAAATGTCATCTGCTAAGACCATATCAGATGCCTCCTTTGCAACCTCTTTAGTCTGAGGATTTTCCACGAATATTTGATGCTAAGTTTTTCTTGATTTGGTGGTTAATCATTTGATGCTCCCATACTTTTTCAAATACCCCAAAATCGCTTTGCTTCAGCTTAATTTTCCAAAAATTTCTTTTTGTAGTTTCACCAGCTAATTCACCTTACGATCTGCTAGTTAGCTGGTGAAAGTTCTTCTTTTCACCAACTATCTGGTTATAATTTTTCCCTTTGCGCTGGTGAAATCTCTGTCTTTGGCCAAAAAGAAACCTTTCATATTCAAAACTGTTGTTTCACCAAAAACTCAGTGTTCTTTTGATTTATCTCCCTGCAAATTTACAACAACCTATCATTCTTGAGCCACTGTCAGATCTGCAAACAAAATATCTACTAGAACTTTCCAAACATAATGAACTCGAGGACAACAAAAGGATGTTTCCTTCACTGCAGGAAGAAAATAAGCATATGCTCTGGTGTAAATAGGTCACTTAGATTGGATGCATGTGATAACATTTTGCATAGATTTATCATCTCTGAAAGGATCTTGTCATGAACTTCAAAGCTAACAATAATGCATCTGGATTTCCATTCTCAGGAACCTTCTATAGTTAATGAAAGGACACTTCCACCCTCCAAATCCCGCATATGAACAGTACAATCCATACCGCCTGATACCAATACTTGTCTACTCTATACTCCTTTGTAGTAACCACCATATTATGTGCTTCCAGACAGAGTATAGGACCTGTGTGGTCTGTAAAAGACTGTAAAGCCACATTTACACCAATTTTATGTTGTAATCCACCTTCTTTAACATAAGGATTTGGACCATTCCATCTTTTAAAGTTTTTATCTTACCACTACAAAGCCATATACTAAAGCAAATGATATACTGGAATTCTCTGAAAATATCATGGAAGATGTAACAATCTTGCTTCTTTCAACGAATAATGCATTGTTTCCTTTCAAATGATCAACAGAAGATGTCTGCCTCTGTAAATAACTTAAGTATTCAATGTTATCAACCTCTAGTTTTCTACTCCCTGGCTTCTCTTCTAGAGCATCCATTTCTCCTTGGTAATTATACCTGGTACTAATGTTAGCATAAGACAAATGGGAAGTTTTCAACCATTCACTCCAAAACCCACCTTTCCCAAGCAAGACTGCTACCTAATGCTTATCTGAAATGGTTTTCATGATTCCTATTTTTTATTGTACATCTAGATGAACCAGATATCAAAACCTTCTGATCTTTGTGACTGCTCTCCAAGGTTCTCTGCATCTTTAGAAACCAACCTCGAAAGAATTGGTTGAGAAAAAGTCAAATCTGGGCAAAAATACAACCTCGCTGCCATGTAACAGGTTTCACCAGCTAATTTTCCCTGAATCCACCCCTTTATCTGGTGAAAAGGAAATCTTTCAAAAACTAACTAGCGGATTTCAAAACCAATAAGCTGGTGAAAACCCAGAAAAACTGCCTTGGGAAAAAATCAAATTTCTCTGAATCTGCAATAAACACCTGAGAGGTTGATGGATGACTCGAGGTTGACTGAGTAGCCGCAGCATGGAGGGATGATCTAGATCAAGCCATTAAGCGTGAAAAGGGAGTCTCTTTTCCTAATTAAGAAAACTGAAAGTAATCTACTTGCTCAAAGAAAGAGATTATTCTTCTATCAATCCCTACACTAACCAGTAGAGGCAGATTGATCAAGTAAAACTAAATTTCCAAAGAAACCAAGAAAGTAATTGACTTGCTAATATCATGTTTGATCTTTTCCCAAAAGATAAAAGAAACCATAGATTGTGGTAATGCAATTTGAAAAGATGAAAATACCAACCTTCATCTGACATAAATATTTTTGGATTTATGTTGCTCATAGACTCCAAATAGTCAGCAAAAGGGTCATCAAATTCACAAAGAAATACCTCTTTGGACCGCTGATCCAATTGTAAATTGAAAAGATGTTGAAGGTTTCTTTTACTAATCTCACTGTTGAATGCAGGCTGCTTGAGATCTGGACCCTTCTGCTTATCATCTTCCTCTTCATGTCTGTTGCAAACCGTCTTTGTCTGCAAATCTGAAAGCTGAGGGCTGCTCATAGTATTTGCCACAGATCTGAAATATGTTGATCTATTACTTTCTCATGTTGATATATGCATTGGTTATTCAACATCAATACATCTAAAAGAGACATGTTGATTTTGATCAATATTCAAAACAACAGACACATTTGATATGATGTCGGATATGTAACTATTATCCTTCAACACCTCTTGTCCTACATGGTAAATGTCTTCTTCAACAAATAAAGCTTTATGAAACGAAGAAAACTCTTCACAACATCCTTCAAAAAGATATTCAACTGGAAAATAATCTTTACAAAAGGAATTGAACGCTGAATGGAAATCTGTCAAAGAACTAAAACTTGCATTATGAAGAGACTGACACCATTCACGAGCAATTCCCTCTAATGAGAAAAATAAGAGCTGGATCTGAACATCCTCATGTACAATTTCAAGTCGATGAATACAATCATGAAATTCCAACAAGTGTTCAGCTGGAACTTCCCATTCTTCTCCTCAAAATCTGGGAAGGCTGCATTCCCATTCATTTATGCTAGGCACTGGATTAGGGAAACCAAAAATACTTGAAAAATCATAGAATGCATACCTCTTTGCTAAGATCCTATTCATGTCATACCAGTGGAGACACCAACAATTTTCTGAACAATGGAGTCGCCACTGAATTCATCCTTCATGGAGTTGCTAGATAGATGATTACAACCAAATGATGTCCAGGCTTTGTCTATCATCAAAGCTGGATCTAATGTCATTTCCCAGGGAAGCTGAGCTTCAATCTCCTCTCCCCGGCAATGATGCCAATTTGTTATCACTCCAAGAAACCCTTTGTGGTTGTATACCAAAGGTGCTTGGTAACTTAACAATATGGTAGATTTGTATTCTTGGAACAATAAGATAACTCAATAGCTAATGAAAGTAACCACTCATCATGTATCTAAATAAAATAGTGCTTTTAGAGAACAATAATCAGACAACAAAGTTGAAAAAAAAGGGGATGAAGAATACTACTCCAGATAACCAAATACAACCATATGTAGGGTCATACAAGACAACAAAAAATTCTTTAATCCAAGTTTATGAGCTTAATAAGAAGACGACAGTTCTTAAAAGCTAAACTAAATTGGAATAAAGTGTAGAATCATGAAATGTATGAAAGAATATGATATTGAAAACAAAAGAGGACTGTAATTCTATTATCAGAATAAGAAGTCAAGTACAATGGCTAGAAAATGTCTCTTAAATTGAACCCCCTTTGGTGCTCCAAATGTCTTTGGCTTTATAGCCTTACAAGATGAAATCTAGATCCTTGAAAGATGGATCATATTTACTAAAAATAGTCAAATCAAAATAGATACAACAAGTGTAGGATGAGATCCTATAAAAATGGATCTAGAATACTAAAAATGGAAAATCAAAACAAAATAGGAAAATGTCCTATCTAATGATCTCTAAGAGTAGGAGATTGTTGATGAAGTGCAGTTTTAGCCTCCCAAGGCTGTTTGATTTGGTCCTCCAAAGATAAAATTTGAATTGGATGATGTGTCTTCAAACCCCTGATATTCTGCCTTTGAAAAATATGCCAAATGTAGTTGAAAGCCTCTTTTTGACCTTATCCCTCAAAACTAGCCTTTGAATCAGACTTAATAATTCAACAACTGTCCATTTGAAGTGATTTCAAACCATTCAAACTCAAAAAATCCTGATCTGGGCAAAAATTTGGTTATTCTGGCCGTGACAGGCTTTCACCAGCTAATTTACTCAAAAATCCGCTCCTTAGCTGGTGAAAAGCAGAGCTTTCACCAGCTAACTAGCAAAATTCAAGACGAGTTAGCTGGTGAAAGCGCAGAGTTTTTTAAAATCAAATTTCTCAGTCATGGAGAGTCTGTTTTACATGCTTGAATAGTCGATCGACATATAGAAATCCTAAGCTTTCCAATGGTGCTTTCAAATCTTCATTTGGAGCTCAGGAAGCTAGTAAAATGTTCCCTACAAGATTAGGCATCATTCTTTAAAAAATGCCATTGCATTTTTGATCGCTAACACTTCCCAACCAATGTTATGGATACTCTTCTTCCCCCTTAGTCCCCCAGCCAAAAAGGGGTCCCACACAAAACCAGAACACAATAGCTCCCAAGCTTGCCTTACAAGGAAGAGCTTCCACTCTTTTCACAAGCTTGGAGTCCCAACTCTCACAAGTAAAATATAGTCCAACAAAATTTTGGCAGCATAACAATACTAAGAAAAGTGAGATCCTTTTTTCCTCCCTTCCATTTCTTTTATAGAATTATTTTCAATGACACTTATCCCCATGAACATCTAATTCATTTTTAATAATTAAATTAAATGATTATTCACCCAAGACATGTGTCACACTCACCCAAGGTTGCGCGTGTAATTTCTCTTTTTATTTTATTTAAAATCCAATTTCCCTCACATTTCCCAATGTGGTCCTATTTTTTCTCTTAGATGTCTCTTAGTTCCCCAAATGCCCATTTAATGTGTGTCCCCTAACTAGATCTTAGTTTGAGTTGGTTTAAGAGTCTTATTTTAGTTAGACTTAGTGGTAGATTGACTCAAGATACCATTCTATGTCTACACCTATTCTCTCATGTTTTAATTTCTTTCTATTTTAAAAATCCCTTTTATTATTTTCATGCACACATGTGCATTTACCCAACCTTTAAATTTTTATTCCCCTTTTTCCTAGAGTTTGATTTTATTTCAACACTTTAAAATTTATTTAATATTTTTATTTAGTCCCTTATTTAAACTTAGACTTAGAATTAGTCTTAGACTTAGGCTTAGACTCTTGTTAGGCTTCTAAGTTTATAATTTACAGACTAATTGATATTTTATTCTAACAAGGTCTAAACATTTCATTATTTTCGAGGCCACCTATATTTATTGACACATGTTTAATTACAAGACGTTCCCTTCAAGACGCATGTAATATACCAGATATAAAAAGTATGCAGAATAGAAATAAAATGCTAGAAATGATAGAATAACATCAATATAACCATAATAATCACCACAATAACACTAAAATGATATAAGAATAACAATAGAAATAACACTTTGATTCTGAGAGCAATGTTCATGGGCCTCTTCGAGGGGGCAACCTCTAGTTGAGAAGAGCTCTATTACAATAATCTCCAAGCTAGGGTTCTCATACCCTCGACTCCTATTTATACTAAATATGTCTATCAAAAGAAACATCTAGAGGAAGATCCATCTAGAAGCAGAAGCTTCTATTAGGTCTTCTTACATTCGACTTATTCTATTTTATTGCAAGGCCTTATTAATATTGACCTTTATTACATCCAAATATATTGTTCTAGCTATGTGCAGGTTAGGACCCTAACATGTCCTCCCCCTTAAAACAACCTTGTCCTCAAGGCTTGAGATGTGGAAATTGCTGCAGAATGGTAGCTGGTTCCCAAGTGGCATCTGTTGGAGTTGTATCTTTCCACTGGATTAACACTTCCTTGATGGTTCTTTGACACAGACAATGCTCACGCTAGTCCAAAACTGCTTGTGCCTGTATCCAAATGGATCCTTCTTCGGATAACTCGGGAAGGGTGGTTTGAATTTGGCACTTAGTTCCGATCACCTTCTTTAAGTAGGAAACATGGAAAACATGATGTAGCTTTGAATGACTAGGCAAAGCTAACGGATAAGCCACCTGTCCCACATGCTTGAGAACTATATAAGGACCATAAAATTTGGGTGCTATCTTCTGATAATGCTCGGCCTTGAGGGAATTTTGCTTGTAAGGTTGCAGGCGAAGAAACACCTGATCCCCTTCTTCAAATTGACATTCAGAGCAACCTTGATCTACTTGTTGCTTCATGAGATTTTGTGCCATGAACAAATTCTCTTTGAGGGTACATAGAATAGCCTCTCGAACTGTAAGTGTTTGGTCAACCGCCTGGACCTTCGAGACACCAGGTAAGTATGAGAGAACTGAAGGTGGCTTCTGTCCATATACCGCTTTAAAATGAGTCATGCATGTAGCTGTATGGTATGAAGTGTTGTACCACCATTCAACTAGGGGTAACCATTGAGCCCACTAATTTTTCTTTTCTGAGGCAAAACACCTCAAATATGTTTCCAAACACTTGTTGAAAACTTATGTTTGACCATCAATCTGGGGATGATAAGTTGTACTGAGATGCAATTGGGTGCCTTGTAGCTTGAACAGTTGTTGCCAAAAACTGCTTGTGAAAGTTGGGTCGCGATAATAAACAATAGAGTGTGGCATTCCATGGAGCTTGAAGACTTGATCCATGAAAATTTGAGCCACCTTGGATGTTGTAAATGGGTGTTGAAGAGGGCATAAATGAGCATACTTGGAAAGGTGATCAACAACCACCATGATGATAGATTTATTTCCCGATTTGGGTAAGCCTGTAATAAAATCCATAGAGATGTCCTTCCAAATAGCAGGTGGAATCGGGAGCAGTTGTAGTGTGCCTGAAGATTTGACTATTTCTCCCTTGTTGCATTGACACACATCACATTTGGTGACAAAATTATGAATGTCTTGTTTCATACCATCCCAGAAAAAAAGAATGTTTGACCCTGTCATAGGTTTTGGTGAACCCGGAGTGCCCCGCTATCGGTGTAGCATGAAGCTCAGAAAGTACCATGGATTTAATCTTTGATTGTTTAATTAAATACAAACAACCTTTGTATCGAAGCTCATCATGGAGCCAAGAGTACCTTGGGGAAGCTATAACATTGGACTGCAATTTTTGGATTAGCTGTGAACTTTTGGGATCTTGTAGACATTCCTGGTGAACAGCTTGGAGACAATCTAGTACAATGAAGGAAAAAGAAAAAAGGGATCCTTCATATTCATATTTGTGGGAAAGTGCATCCAGAACCATATTTTATTTTCCTTTCTTGTAAATGATCTCATAATCATAGACAAATAGCTTAGTTACCCATTTTTGTTGCTCCAGGGAGGAAATGCATTGTTCCAAAAAATACTTGAGGCTTTGATGGTCTGTCTTAATTTGGAAGTGTTTCCCCAATAGATAAGGACGCCACAAATCAACGACATGCAGAATAGCCAACATTTCCTTTTCATAGATAGATTTTTCCATATTTCTTTCAGATAGTTGCTTGCTGGTAAAGGCCAAAGGATGACCCTCTTGCATAAGGACAACACCAATTCCTTTCCTTGAAGCATCACATTCCAAGACAAAGGTATTTGTGAAATCATGAAGGGACATGATTGGAGTGGTGCACATGGCCATCTTCAAGGTTTGAAAAGCTTGAGCGACAGCTGGAGTCCAAGTGAAAGAGTTCTTTTTTAGGAGAGCAATGAGAGGTGCTGCAATCTTTCCGTAATTCTTAACAAACTTGCAATAATAACCTGTTAAGCCCAGAAATCCATGCAAGCTTTTGAGAGTCTTTGGGTGAGGCTAGTCTTGCATAGCTTCAATCTTTTTAGGATCCACCCTGACACCGTCCTTGCCAACCAGATGACCCAAGTACTCTACTTCTGAGGTGCCAAAAGCACATTTAGACTATTTCAGGAAAAGTTGGTGCTGAGAGAGTAGATGGAGAACTCGATCCACATGAGCAAGATCTTATGTCTAAGTCTTTCTATAGATGAGGATATCATCAAATAAAACTAAGACAAAATGATAGAGAAAAGGATGGAAGACATGATTCATGAGGCTTTGGAAGGTGGANTGGAAGACATGATTCATGAGGCTTTGGAAGGTGGAGGGGGCATTACACAAGCCAAAGGGCATGACCAAAAACTCATAGTGGCCCTCATGAGTTCTAAATATAGTCTTGGGAATGTCTACCTCTTTCATATGTATCTGGTGGTAGCCCGAATGAAGATCAAGTTTAGTAAAGAATTGGGCGCCACTCAGTTCATCCAGGAGGTCATCAATGACAAGAATGGGAAATTTGTCTTTAATGGTAAGTTTGTTGAGGGCATGGAAATTATGACACATTCACCAAGAACCTTATTTCTTTAGGACCATGACCATAGGAGAAGAGTAGGGGCTCGTACTAGGGCAGATAACGCCTGCATTAAGGAGTTCCTGGACCATTTTCTCAATTTCATTTTTTTGGGAAAAGGGGTGATGGTACAGACGAATATTGGGAGGAAGGCTTCCAGGTACAAGGGGAATGGAATGATCATGAACACCACGTGAAGGAGGGAGTCCATGGGGAGTGGAAAAGACCACTTGATGTTTAGAAAGGATGGCTTGGAGGTATTGTGGCACCGAGGGTGTTTCTGTTGCTTGGATGGCATGGAGTTGAGCAATAACACCAGAATGACCCTTTTTGAGCATCTTTTCCATGCGATGGGAACTAATGATCTCAGGTGAACCGACGATGATGCCTTGGAACTTATATTGGTGGCCCTCTTGGTCAAATCCTTAAAATCCATGAGAATGGGATCCAAATTCCTTAGCCAGTCTGCACCCAACACAATGTCACACCTGCCCATGTCTATAGCAAACATATGATATTTCAGGTGGTAGTCACCAATTTGGAGACACACATTTTCACAATGCTCTCCACATTTCATGGAGCCACCATTGGCAATCATGATTTGGAAATTATTGATGGAATGGATGTAGCAATGAGTTTCTTGGGCAATGCGGTGATGAATAAAATTATGGGTGCTTCCACTATCAACCAGAATGATGACCTTTTGATGCTTAATGTAACTGATTAGCTTGAGGGTTTGGGGAGTGGAGAAGCCAGTGAGAGCATTGAGGGAAATGACCGGTTCTACTTCGGGAGGGTCTGAGGGAGGGGTTATGTCAGGGGTTTCATGTGACTCAGACACAAGGGGAGTTTCAATATCCTCTTTCGAAATATCCTCGAAGATGGCCATAAACAACTTTTGTTCCTTACACTTGTGGCCCGGGAAATATTTGTCATCACAATTATAACAAGGGCCTTTGAGTTGGCATTCAACCATTTCATCCCTGGTCAATTTTTGGATCTTTAGTAGAGCGGAGGGAGTAGTGGAATTTACTGGTTTAGGGTGAGGGATAAAGGAGGGTTTCTGGTTTTGAGAAGATACAACCTGTTGTGCTTCTTTAGCTCTTTTAGTAGCCTCCACCCAACTCTGAGGTCAAGCCATGAGGACATGGGCCTGAATCTCATCCTTCAGGCCAATGATAAAACATTCTCAGAAAAAAGCATCAGACATGCCCTCTGTTCGAAAATCTAGGCGCTCAAAGGAAGCTATAAAGTATTCTTCTTTTCCTGATTGTTTCAACTTTTCCAAATGACCCAAATGGTTGGTGTCAACATCAAAGTGTTCATAAATCTCTGCCACAAAGTGTGTCCAAGCAATATACCCTTGACGAGAAGTTTTTCTCCATTGCCACCATTGCCAACGTTCTTGATCTAGATGGAGAACACCATACCGGAGTTTGGCCAACTCATCTATAATGTTGTATAAAGAGAAATAATGTTCCATTTGGGTTACCCAACTAGTGGGGTCCGAGCCATCAAATTTGGTCACATCCACCCGCGAAAGGTGTAGGTCACATTGAAAGTGATGGTTCTGAAAGTTATGGGAATGAGAAGAATGGTCACCTTTAGTATGTGGAGGTGAGGAAGAGGAAGGGTTATCTATAGGGATATACAGTTTGGTGCAGAGTGCCGAAAAGACAGATTCAAGTTGGGTGGTGAGGTCTTTTTTGATTTCCTCCATGGAGGACTGCATGGTTGTATTGATGGCGACAACATTGGCACTGAGTTGTTTTACTTCTTGTTGGGTCTCGATGAGACCATATTTCAAGGTGTTGAAGCGAGCTTCCAAGTCTTGGCTATGGGTATGGGCCATGAGGATGGGGAAACTGAAAAGGGGCGGGTGGGGTCAATTTTTTTTTCTGAAAAATGATATGGATGAATGTGATAAGGGAGAAGAGATGAATCCAATGGAATAGGTCTCAAATAATGGTGAAAAAATTTCCAAACTTTTTTTTGACACCTACGAAGTTATACTCCAGTCTGAAGAATACTGCAGAAAGGAAATGCATAAATGCTTAACCAGAAAGAAATGTGTATTTACTTGGCAACATGAAAATAGTTGCATGACAATAGATCTTGTCTATTTTAATTTGTTTATGTTTCTGTCCCCAGGGGCTAGGGATTCAAGGGTTCTACAGACAAGGGTTTGCCTTGTGCTATAGCTCTCTGATATATGTGCGGGGTCCAACAGTAGTACTCGACCCAATATCTTAGGGCACTAACTAAGGAGGATAGACCGTACCCTTAGCCATACTACCTGACTACCCAGGTACTAGAGAGTATCTTCCCAAGTGTTGTTCTCGATGGCACTATAGCAGTCAGGCGCCTGATCAGTTTATCTAAAGAGGGCTTCAGGAAATCTAGGCTGATCTGTACACAGGTGTCGTCTGATGCGCTACCACTCGAAGGGGTACCAACAGGGGTTACAAGGGTGGCCAACAGATGTGTTCTTAAGAACCACTTGTATTTCCCACGTGTATGAATCCCTCAACCATGGGTTTATGCATGTAATGACAGATCTTCGTGGATTAAAGACGCCAGAATACGTCTCTACCCTGAAAAACAATTTACACACAATTTCTGCCAAGGAAAGTGCTCTGATACCACTTGTAATATACCAGATATAAAAATTATGTAGAACATAAATAAAATGCTAGAAATGGCAGAATAACAACAATATAACCAGAATAATCACCACAATAACACTGAAATGATATAAGAATAACAACAGAAATAACACTTTGATTATGAGAGCAATGTTCACGGGCCTCTTCGAGGGGGAAACCTCCAGTTGAGCAGAGCTCTATTACAATAATATCCAAGCTACGGTTCTCATACCCTCGACTCTTATTTATACTAAATATGTCTATCAAAAGAAGCATCTAGAGGAAGATCCTTCTAGAAGCAAAATCTTCTATTAGGTCTTCTTACATTCAACTTATTCTATTTTATTGCAAGGCATTATTAATATTGACCTTTATTACATCCTAATATATTGTTCTACCTATGTGCGGGTTAGGACCCTAACAACACACCTCCATACTCCAAGGGTGCCACTCGCCTTTGACTGGTTTTGGAAGTTTTTCTGAGCCTTGGAGTCAACACTGATCCATTTGGTCGACCTTGTAAGAGACTAACGGATTATAAGGAATAAGGATTCTACCTTATTGCGTTCTCCTTATATTTCCTCGTGAGCAACTATCTCAGTATGTCCTCACAACATTGTGTACCTCTCGAACTAGGTAATCATTAACCTACATTTAAGTTCATGACGAGAGTGCTAGAAGGCTGTGACAGGGACACTGCCACACAACTCCCTCAGATGTCTAGTTTTTGTGCATGAACCCTTTACTCCTTATGTGATTTGGATTAACAAGCATCGTCAAGCCTGCATCCACTGATAAAAATAGTGTCAATAATCCATATACATACATCATACTGTAATCAATCATATATCACATGTGTGTAAAATGAAATACTCAAACAAAATGAAATCCACTCCCTAACTCAATCTAGAGTCCAAGGAAGTCCATTAATGCCATCAACATCCATAACCTGTCATGTGTCCTACACACTCAGGAGAACTCATCAATAATACCTGTCAGTACATGTACATCTGAAAGTAACATATAAATCACAATACATCATCATCATTATATTTAACTCATAATCGAGACAGAATCATAATGTACCAAAACCAGATCACTTGCACACAAGGGTCCTCAAATAATAAGTCAATATAAGTGTGATCAGTAGAACAAGATTTTACATACACCCCCTCTTGTTTTAAAATTTGTCCTGAAGTTTGTACAATCTATAAATTCAAGTAAATAAATGTATGTGACATAGATATACATATCTAATCTATCAAATAAATAAGGAAACTATTGACGCATCTCAAATGCGTCCTCCCATGTAGCCGAGTGTGGGCTATAATTGTCCCACTAGACCTTGACCTGATCGACTATTCGATGTCGTAGTTATTGAGTGCGATGGTCCAAAATGTAGGTTGGCTCCCCCATGGGATCACCCTCTTCCTATACCTGCAAAGAAATCATGTAAATAACATGTGACATATCACTAATATAATGTTGTAAAATAGATACATGAAATACATTGTGCATACACCTCAAAGAATCAGGAAAGGATAGTCGATAAGCCATAGGTCCTTTCCTTTCCACAACTTTGAAATGTCCCACAAAACTAGGAGAGATTTTAGCACCCTTTCCAAATTTGATCGAACTCTTATGCGGTCTTACCTGCAAGAAAACTCTATCGCCAATATCATAACTGAGATCAATGCGATATGCATGAACATAACTCTTCTGTCAATATTGTGCTTCCTTGATCCTATGTCTTATAGATTTCATTTGTTCTTCCATTTCTTGGATCACTTCCAGTCCCACCAGGACCCTATCCTCTAGCCGATCCCAACTCAGAGGAGTCTGACACGGTCGTCCGTAAAGAAACTCAAACGGTGCCATCTTAATCGTACTCTGGTAACTGTTGTTGTATGCAAACTCTACTAATGGAAAGAATTCCTCCCAATTCGTTTGTTGATCCATCACGTACATATGAAGCATATCCTCTAAGATATTGTTCATTCTTTCTATTTGTCCATCTGTTTCTAGGTGATATTCTGTACTGAAATTTAGTTGCGCTCCCAAAGGCTCTTGGAAACTAGTTCAAAACCTTCCTTTAAACACTGATCCACGATTAGATATGATCTTTCTTGGTACTCCATGCAAACTAATGACCTCGCTAACAAAAAATATAGCTATGTCTGGCTCCTAATACTTCATACATATTGGAATAAAGTGTGCACTTTTCGTCAGAGTGTCGATGACCAAAAAAATTGGATTGTGTCTCCTTGCTGTCAGTGGAAATCCAATAGTAAAATCCATTGAAATGACCTCCCATTTCGATTCATGAATAACATGTGGCTATAACAATCCTGCTGGATGTCTATGTTCAAACTTCACTTGCTGACATTATAGACATCTCACCACGTAACTAACTATGTTCGATTTCATTCATTTCCATAAGAATAAAGGCTTAAGGTCCACCTTCATCTTCATGACTCTCAGATGAGCCATGTATACTACTCGATGAGATTTGCTTAAAATCAAAATTCTTAATTCATCGTTAGGAGGTATGTAAATTTCACTGTTATACCTCAACAATCCATCACTATCAAATGAATAACCTTCATACTTCAGTACCATCATGGTTTTGGACACACCGACTACACTGAGAGGGGGGTGAACAGTGTAGGGATCTTTTTCCCAAACTTCCCTTATGCAAAAATCATTAGCTGGAAATCACCATTTACTCACTACTTATTGATGTCATTCATAATCAGTTAAGTGTCAACATATATCAGCAATATATCATCAAAAAATCATCATCACAAGGAACACAAGATGTATGCACTATTTCTTTTTATTACGGACTACAATCCTTGGGTTATCAACAACAACTGAATAGAGTACAACTCTACAAGAACACTAGCTTTATAATGCAAGACTCATCTTACACCCTCAGCACCAACTAAGATGAGGCAAAAATCCTCAACATATATCAATCTGTCAATAGGTACGTGACATGTCGGTAGTGCAACATGCGTATGCACGCGCCCTACCAGTAGTACACCTCATGTATGTATGCGACCAGTCTGTACTACAACCTGCGTATCACTTTTGAGCACTTAGGGTTTTCTCTTCAAGCTGAAATCATATCCTCTGCAACCTTCAATCACATTCTCTTCTATCTTTCACTATCCCATCTGATCCATAACTAATCACAACACATGCAAGCTCTCCAACAACTTACTCATGCTCATCAACCATACAATATGAATGCTACTCAATCATGTATAAGAAATCAACATATTATGTCAATCATATCAGTACTGAATCATAAGAGTGTTGCTCACTCTATCAGCCAACACAAACCACATCACAATAACCATACCAAGAATGCCTTAAGCATTCACTACACAACAAGCAAGAGTATCCATCAAGACAACAATGTAACCATACCAGAGTTTCTATGGCAGATCTGAGCCCATAGAATGAAGATCTAGAACCCGCTTCAGTCTTCAAGATCCTGCCACCAGCTCACACACAACCTTCATGACTTCATCCACTGTACGCACCCTGTCCTCATTCAGCCTGTGTATGTACATGCCCTGACTCACTACAACCTGTGTATACTTCAGAAAATAGGGTTTTTGAACATCTTAGACTTATGCAGTCATGATCTTAGACTTACCAAAACTTTGATGCATCTATGAGATCCTCTAGACACTCTCCCTCTCAGAATAGATCTTCAATACATGGTCAAGAGATGCACAATATATACACAAAAGATGCCCTTACACAAGAGACCCTTGCCTCTTATTTATACTCTCCAAGTAACTTTTGATACTTTTGCAGTCATGATCTCAGACTTACCGAAACTTTGATGCGTCCATGAGATCCTCCATACAATCTCCCTCTTAGAATAGATCTTCAATACATGGTCAAGAGATGCACAATATATACACAAAAGATGCCCTTACACAAGAGACCCTTGCCTCTTATTTATACTCTCCAAGTAGCTTCCTTAGAAGCATATTCTAGGTCACTTAACCCACTTCTAGGTCACTTAACCCATTTCTAGGTCACTTAACCTATTTTCCTCATTTTTAGGGTCAACCAATTTCCATAAATAAAAAATTCTCCATTTAAATATTCCTTCTTGACTTCGTCACCTTACTTTATCATTTAAATAATCTTCCTTGACTTTGTCACTTCACTTTATCATTTAAATAATAATTTCTTCTTTTCAAGAACTTTGACTTCTTTGACCTTTTGGGGCTTCAAGCCTACATATGAGGGTCCTTCATCTTCGCAGAGCCATAACTCTCAAACCATGAGGAGTTATGTGTCCTTCCACATACCACTAGAAATGGCATGATAAGCACTATCCATATAGGATAGTTTCAATAACAAATTAATTGATCTTCATCTCATTATTCCACATATAATCATGGGTTCTCTAACCATACTTTAAGGATAACTCAACTGAAAAGAATCTTCCCATGATGAATTTCACCATAAGGGGACCACTTTGGAGTCCATCCATTTGTACACCTTATCAACCATGATAAGACAATACTGATTCATCTTTACACTGAGAGGGATTATTGGAAGATAGACTCAACTATTACATGCTTAGCAATTGTTGGATTACTGAGAGGGGGGTGAATCAATAATAGATAAATTCAATCCTTTTTAACCAAAATATTCAAGTGTTATATCAATGTATCATTATCATCCAATAGTTTCAGAGTAAATAAACAATGAACAAATGAGAAATCATACATATACACAGTACACCAGTGTTTTTAAGTGGAAACCCAAAGCGGGAGAAAACCACAAAATGGTTTTTCTTATATGTCTTTAAGAATTAAATTCATTGGAAGCACCAACTTCCTTTTTTTTCTAGCTGCAACTGGAAAGAGGCTCCATCCCCCTAATTTCTCAGGCTACAACCTGAGGGAAGCTCCAACTCCCCAATTCTCTTGCTACAACCAGAAGGAGGTTATGACCTCCTATGTTCTTCGGCTACAACCGGAAGGTGGCTACAACCACCTGTCCTTGCCCCATCCAACCACCATGAAATATAAGTAGAATTATGGAACCACTGTAACACTATCACTGTGAGATATACTTCTGTAAACCTGTACCAATCAACCTGTACCATAAACAAGTGCATGAACCATGCATCAACTTGTACCTCAATCTATAATCAACCTATACCATAAACAAGTGCATCAACCATGCACCAACCTATACCTCAATTTGTACCATGAACAAGTGCATCAACCATGCACCAAACCTGTACAAATAACCTGTCACAACAACCTTATAAATCATCATCAAAAGAATTTATCCTCCCTTGAATTTCAACCTTCTTTACTTCACCTTTTCTCTGAAATTCAGCTTATATATCCTTTGGTTACCTCATTCACATGTAGATATTCAATATTCTCACGTGTGATCTAAAATGAGCGAGCATTGCCTCTTATTTATACTCTCCAAGTAGCTTCCTTAGAAGCATCTTCTAGGTCACTTTGCCCACTTTCCTTATTTTAGGGTTAACCCACTTCTAATTTCTCCATTAAAATTATTATTTAAATAATTTATTTTGTATTCACTTT
>SNQJ01S0014132.1:75185-114173 GCA_010110895.2 Picea sitchensis
CCTTATTTTAGGGTTAACCCACTTCTAATTTCTCCATTAAAATTATTATTTAAATAATTTATTTTGTATTCACTTTGAATTATAGTACACTCATCACTTCACTTTATTATTTACCTTCTAAAATATCTTTAACCACTTTGACTACTTTGACCTTTTGGGGCTTTTATATGACATATGAGGGTACTCCAACTTCATAAGGCCATAACTCTCAAACCGTGAGAAGTTATGTGACATTCCACATACCACTAGAAATGGAATAACATGTAATATCCATATAGAATAGTATTAACTGCAAATATATAAAAACTCATACCATTATCTATCAAACAAACTTGGTTCCATTACCCAAACTCTGGTTCTCCAACTTCTCATGGCCATAAATCTCTAACCGTGAGGAGTTATGTGACGTTCCACATACCATCGGAAATGGAATGACATGTACTATCCATATAGAATAATATAACCTTCAAATATATTAAAACTAATACCATTATACATGAAACAACCTTGGGTCCATTACCCAAACCTTTGTGCTACCAAAATTCACTACTAGACTTTATTCAAGGGTTGACATCAATGACAACCAACCTTAATCAATAATATCCCCCTTTGGAATTGTTTTCAACACTTTGATGCAATACTGAAATCATTTCATGCAATATTGAAGTCATATCACTCATGCTTCCCCTGGAGCCATGCCTCTGTCCTCTGCATCTCTATGGCGATTGCTCCCCCTGGAATCATGCCTTTGTCTTGCATCTGATAAATATATCCTCCTTTGTCATCAATGGCAAAGGTATCTTTCCATCCAGGACTACTCCGCCTAACTGAACTCTCCTCTTTATGGTGCTTCCTCATGTACATCTAAGACATATAAGATAAGCATTCAAAATCATTCATTTTGGAGTAGAAATAACTCTGAGTCTCTGGCGAAGATACTCAAAGGCTTCCCATGGAAGTGGTTTTGTAAATATGTCTGCCACTTGTTCTTTTGTACCTACATACTCAACTTTGATGTTCTTTTCTGCAACCTGTTCTCGTAGAAAGTGATACTTGATTGGAATGTGCTTCATCTTGGAGTGCATCACTGGGTTCTTTGAGATATTGATGGCACTTGTATTATCACAATATATTGGAATGGGTTCATCATACTCAACCTGTATATCTGTCAGAGTTTGTTTCATCCAAAGAACCTGTGTACAACATGTTGCTGATGAAATATACTCTGACTCGGCTGTAGATAGAGATACTGATGATTGTTTCTTGCTTATCCATTATACTGAACACTCACCCAAGTAGAACGTTTCTCCACCGGTGCTTCTTCAGTCATCAATACAACCTGTCCAATCTGCATCTGTGTAGGAAATAAGAGATAAATCCTTTCCTTTTGGATACCATAATCCAAACTCTTATGTTCCTAAGAGATATCTGATAATCCTCTTCACTGATAACACATGTGATTCCTTTGGTGCTGCTTGAAATCGTGCCACTTGTCCAACTGCCTGCATTATATCTAGTCTGGATGTTGTCACATATAGTAGGATACCAATCATTGACCTGTATTGCCTCTGATATGTATACTTTGATTCATCATCTTTGCTTAACTTGCAACTGGTTTGCATGAGAGTGATAATTGGTTTGCAATCTTCCATTCCGAACCTCTTTAGCATTTATATGATATACTTGGTTTGAGAAATACAAATTCCTTGGTTGCTTTGACGTATCAGAAGTCCCAGAAAGAAGCATAGTTCTCCAAGTAATGACATTTCAAATTCATTCTGCATATCCTTTGCAAATTTCTGGCTTAACCTGTCATCATAACTACCAAAAATAATATCATCAACATAAAATTCAATTAATAAAATACTATCTTGAATTATCTTGATGTAGAGGTTGATTTCTACACTTCCTTTTTTGAACCCTTCCTATTGTATTTATTTATCTAGTCTAGAGTACGATGCTCTAGGAGCCTGTTTTAGCCCATACAAGGCCTTCTTTAATTTACACACATAATCTGCGTTCTCTGACAACTGAAATCCTTTTGGTTGTTCAATGTAGACTTCTTATTCAAGTTATCCATTTAAAAAAGATGATTTTACATCTATCTGATTCACACTTTAATATTTTTGGAGCATGCATAAGCTAAAAGCAATCAGATTGCTTCCATTCTGGCAATTGGGGAAAATGTCTCTTCAAATTTGATTCCTTCCACCTGTGCATATCCTTTACATACCAATATATCTTTGTTCCTTGTAACCTGTCCATCTTCATTCAATTTATTCCTTATACCCACTTTGTGTCGATCACATTCTTATACTTTGGTCTTGGAACCAATTCCCAAGTGTCATTTTTCTTATTTGATCTAATTATTCATCCATGGCCTTGTTCCAACATTCATTCTTGCTGGCCTCTTCAAAATAGGTTGGTTCAATCGTAGATGTGAGTGCTAGGTGTGTTTCTTCTGGTGAATAGATTCTTCTTCTAGTCTCAACTCTTGGATCTTTGTTTCCGATAATCTGATATGAAGGATGATTCTTCTGTACTCGTCTACTAGGTGTTTTTGGAGTTACTTGCTGAACTTGCTCTTCTGTTTCTGTTGAATCCTCTTTGTATTCCCCTTATTTTTCATCTTTTGTTTCTTCTTCGTAAAGTTGTTCCATTTATTCATTTTCTTCTTTTTTTAATTCCTTTCTACCTGTTTCATCAATTGTTACGTTGATGCTTTCCACCACTTTGTTCAATCTCAGGTTGGAACACTTGTATGCTTTTCTTATACTTGAGTAACCAACAAGTAACCCTTTGTACACACGAGAATCAAACTTTCCCATTCTACCATCTTCTCTTTTGATGTAGCATTTGCTTCCAAAAACTCTGAAGTGCTTCACATTTGTTGGTCTTCCTTTCCATAGCTCATAGGGAGTTTTTTCAGTGTTGTTTCTGAGCATTACTATGTTTTGAATGTGAAATGTTGTATGCACTACCTGTGTCCAAAAAAATATCTGTCAACTTGGAATCCATTAGCATTGTTTGAGCCATTTCCTATACTGTCGTGTTCTTTCTTTCAACAACTCCATCTATTGAGGTGTCCTAGCAACATATAATTACCTTTTTATTCCATGACTGTTGCAGTAGTCCATAAATTCCTTTGAAGTGAACTCTCCTCCATTATCATATCTCAAGCATTTGATTTTTGAATCCATTTTATTTTCAACCATTTCCTTGTAGATATTAAAGTTTTCAAAAACTTCTGACTTATTCTTGAGAAATCAGATTGCGATCATTCTTGTATAATCATCAACTAATAACATAAAGTATTTCTCACCTTTAATACCTTTGTTGTAGTTGGTCCAACTAGATCAGTATGCACAATTTCTAGTGGTCTTGTCGTTGAATATTCCTTTGATTTGAACCTGGTCTTTGTTTGCTTTCCTTGTTGACAATGCTTGCATAAAGTGTTGGTTGGTTTCGTGATCTGGGGCATTTCTCTGACTGCTTCTCTTTTGCTGACTTTGTCAAGGTTATCAAAATGTATGTGACCCATTCTTCTGTGCCATAGCCAACTTTCATTTTCCTTTCCTAGACAACACTTTTCATTTCCAATTTCACTTAACACATATATGTTGCTTGAAGTTCTCGCAACTGTAGCAATCAATTTTCCTGAACCTTCTTTTATTATCTCGCACTTTTGTGAATCGAAAGTAAATTTATGACCTTGGTCACACATTTGACTCACACTTAGAAGATTATGTTTCATATCTTCTACTAGTAGAACATTTTCTTCCTTTTTATTCTTGTTCCCAATTTTGACTATGCCTTTTCCAATGATTTTGGTTGAATCATCATTTCCGAAGGAGACTGATCCATCTCTTTCCTTTCGTAATGTAAGAAACCCATCTCTATCACTTGACATCTATTTTGAAAACCCACTATCAACATACCAACCACGTTTCTTCTGCTTAGCTTGTAGAGTGAGTGTGCATTCTTCATTGCTATACTGATCCTGCTTTCTTATCCATGTCCTTTTTTGAGGTTCCTGTCTGTGATTGTTGTTATTCTGTTGTGGTTCTCTAGGAGGGACTGCCATTCTGCAATCTTTGGCCATGTGTCTAAAATTTTTACATTTGTAACATTCCACTTCAGTTCTCAAAGATTCAAACATGTTGTAACTTCTTCTCTGTGTTTCACTAGGCCTTCTTGGATAACCCATTTGTGTATGACTTTCAAAGTTGTTTTTGTTCCTGTTGTTATCTCTACAATTCACAACTTCATGTCCAAAATTATTACATGCATAACATAAACCAAAAAATATAGTTTGATACTTGGGAGTTGAAGATCTTCTGAAAGGAGGTACTCTTATGAATTCTTCTTCTTCCTAAGGCCTATCTGTGTAATTCTTCTAGTTGATAAGTTTAAAGAAAATGTGTAATATGATAGTGATACCAAAGAAATAAAGTAATCTGAATCAGATATGGGAATGCATAAGACTCAGTAGATAAAAGGACACAATGAATATTATGTGAAATATATAAGAATTGAGAACAGAATATAAGAAATAAAATATTTTGTATTAACCAAACTAGTTTTGACCAACAGGTCTCATCAGTGGTACAAAAATAAATATTTATAATGAGGTCCTTTTAAGGAATGCGATCAAGCACATACAAAGGGGAATCCCAAGATTCAGTAACCCTAACCAATTGAAACGGTTATAAAATAAATGACATAACAAAATCCCCAAAAACAGGCGCGGAAATTGAACAAAAAGCCGAAAAAATCGCTGACGCTGAATCAGTCCAAAAATCAAGTCGGTGGTCGAAAATGGCACAGATTTTAAGGAAAAACAATCCAAAAATTACAAAAACATTTGTCCCCCTCGGGCCTCAAGCACCAGGGGGGCTAAAACTGTGTTCTGCATAATCGAACTTTGGAGAAAACTTGAGTAATACACCGGAGGGTCCCGTAATGTGTTGCTCATGATGAAGGTTCCCAACTTTCACGGATTCCTCCAACAGATCAAAGGTTTCAGAATGTGTTGTAGTAGAGGGTGACATGGAAAAATCCATGGATTTTAGGGTTTAGAGTGCCCCCAAGGTTCAAAGCTCTGGTAGATTCGAAAAAATCCAACTTCAACACAAGGGGGGCCCTCTTCACCCCAGAGTGCTGAATGGGGCCACGCACACAAGCCTGCTGCAACAAAGCATCCCTTTGATTCCAACTGACTTTGGAGAAGCACGCTTGAAGAAAATCTGGTGGGTATCCTCTAGCTCTGAGTCGAAGATAGAATAACCTCCTTAGCTTGAGAAAACCAGACTCACAACTTTCTCGAAGAAAATATCTCTTTAATTCGTTAAGCACAAAAGAAATCTTCTAATGTCGAGGATGCCATGTGGAAAAAGGAATGTACTGATAACAATTCAATGGTTTATGATAGAATTTGGTTTAGATCTTTCTAGAGAGCTCAAAATTGGGCCCTTTGAATAACACGACATCAAGCAGGTTAACACTTGTATTAGAGATGCAAGTGGTAATATGAATATTATCAGGGTAGATGGACTGATAACAATCAAGATAATCCTGCAATCTGACTCTTGAACTTGACCATACCAAAAAAGCATTATCAATGAAGCTCTTGAAGAATTGAAATTCTGGTGATGACATCCTTTAATTAACTTCCCATTCCAAATGACAGAGGAACAAACAAGCATACACTACTGCAAAGTTGCTACCCATTGCAATACATATGATCTATTGATAATAACTACCATTGAATTCCAAAAAGTGTCATCGAAGAACAAGCTCAACAACACTAACCAAAAAATCCACCTCTTCAGGAGTGAAGAATTGAACTGTACTTTGACTTAACATATCCCGAAGAGCCAAGAGACCTTCCTGAATGGGGATGCTAGCATACAGTGATTCCACATCAAAATTTACCAAAATGGAGTCGGCTAGAAACAATTCAAATTCAATAACTTGCAGAAGAGAGAGAGAGAAAGTTTGGAAGATGGTTAGGTTGAGCCAAGAGAGTGTCCAAAATATTATGGTGCAAAATTTTTGACGAGGGTTCAAGCATGTAACCATTGTAAGAACAAATAGGATGACCAACTAAGGGGTTCTTCTATACTTTCCAGATGAAGTAAAGCAGACAAGCCTAAGAGTGTTGAATGTTGACCTGCAAAATATATTTCCAATGGTTGACAGGAAGGAGATGTCTGTATTTGGCATGAAGCTGACACATAGAATCTCGCATATAAACCCATGGAACTAAAGAAAATAGAGAGTAAACATTATGATTAGACAACTGTTGGATACCTTCGACAATATACTTATCTCTATCAAGTACCACCAGGCCCAAGTTTTTGTCAGCTGACTTTATTATAATAGGAAGTCTATGAAGCCTTTGGAGTGCAACACGCTGAGATTTGGTGAAGCGAGGTTTACTTTTGAATTCAATTGCATCAAGTTTTTCATGCAGAGTGCTTAAACTTGAATTAAGGGAATGATCTAATTCAGGTGCATGAAGAGGTGGCTCCTAGAGGGGATTAGTCAATCTAAACGAATCATAAGAATCCTCATTAGAGAGTCTAAAATATCTTCTCAATCTGGATGATCTAGAAAAAGCACCATATTCTTTCAGAATATATGATTTGGAAAATGGAGGAGGCCAAGGAATTTACTTATGCCCGAGACCAAGAAACTTAATTTGTTTATAAGACAAATGGACATAAGACAGATTGTGGATAGAGTTATTGCTAATTCGACAATCTAACTGAGAAGCAATCATATTGCCTAAAATATGCAACAAATAAGAAAATGGATTTACAACAAGTAGCCAATATAAATGTCTTTTTCTACTTACATACAATTCCCTTTGTTATGAGGAGGAGGAGGTGGCTGGGGTTGGGGACCCTGATGACGAATCAGAGGAACATTTGATTTCCATGGCACAAATGGAGCAACCACCAGATCTAAACCAGAGTTTTGGAAATTCTGGTTTAGATTTGAAGCCAACAACCAACCTGCAGATGAGGTGTTTTGATTCTGATTTTGTCTTCCTCTAAGACATGCTCAAGAGTAATGCTCAAAAAAAAAAAACTGACAAAAATCCTTACGAGCTATGGAAAGGAAGACCAACAAATGTAAAACACTTCATAGTTTTTGGAAGCAAATGCTACATCAAAAGAGAAGATGTCAGAATGGAAAAGTTTGACTCTCATGCAGACAAAGGAGTACTTGTTGGTTACTCAAGTATAAGAAAATCATACAAGTGTTACAACCTGAGATTGAACAAAGTGGTGGAAAGAATCAACATAACAATTGGTGAAACAGGTAGACAAGAATTAAAGGAAGAAGAAAATGGATCAATGGAACAACTTTACTAAGAAGAAACAAAAGATGAAAAAGAAGGAGAAGATGAAGAGGATCTGATAGAAACATAAGAGCAAGTTCAACAAGTAACTCCAAAAACACCTAGCAGACGAGTAGAGAAGAATCATCCTTTAGATCATATTATCGGAAACAAAGACGCAGGAGTTGAGACTAGAAGAAGAATCTATTCACTAGAAAAAATGCACCTAGCACTCACATATACAATTGAACCAACCTATTTTGAAGAGGCCAGCAAGGATAAATTTTGGAACAAGGCCATGGATGAAGAATTAGATCAAATAGAGAAAAATGACACTTGGGAATTGGTTCCAAGACGAAAGGATAAGAATGTGATCGACACAAAGTGGGTATACAAGAATAAATTGAATGAAGATGGACATGTTATAAGGAACACATCTAGATTGATATGTAAAGGATATGCATAGGTTGAAGGAATCGACTTTGAAGAGACATTTGCCCCAGTTTCCAGAATGGAAGAAATCCGATTTCTTTTAGCTTATGCATGCTCCAAAAATATTAAAGTGTATTATATGGACATAAAATCATCTTTTCTGAATGAGGAACTCGAAGAAGAAGTCTACATTGAAAAACCATAAGGATTTCAGTTGTCAGAGAATGCATATTATGTGTGTAAATTAAAGAAGGTCTTGTATGGTCTAAAACAGGCTCCTAGAGCATGGTAGTCTAGACTGGATAAATATCTATAGTAGGCAGGGTTCAGAAAAGGAAGCATAGACAACAACCTATACATCAAGGTAAGTCAAGATAGTATTTTATTAATTGAAGTTTATGTTGATGATATTACTTTTGGTAGTGATGATGATAGGTTAAGCCAGAAATTTGCAAAGGATATGCATAATGAATTTGAAATGTCATTACTTGGAGAACTATCCTTCTTTCTGGGACTTCAGATACATCAAAGAAATCAAGGAATTTTTATTTCTCAAACCAAGTATATCAGAGAAATGTTAAAGAGGTTCAGAATGGGAGATTGCAAACTAGTTATCACTCCCATGCAAACCAGTTGCAAGTTAAGAAAAGATGATGATTCAAAGTCTACAGATCATAGGAAATATAGGTCAATGATTGGTAGTTGACTATATGTGATAACATCCGTACCAGATGTAATGTAGGTAGTTGGAAAGGTGGCATGATTTCAAGAAACACCAAAGGAATCACATGTGTTAGCAGTGAAGAGTATTTTCAGATATCTCAAAGGAACATAAGAGTTTGGATTATGGTATCCAAAAGGAAAGGATCTATCTCTTATTTCTTACATAGATACAGATTGGGCAGGTTGTATTAATGATCGACGAAGCACCAGTGGATCAACGTTCTACTTGGGTGAGTGTTTAGTATCATGGATAAGCAAGAAACAATCATCAATATCTTTATCTACAACCGAGGCAATGTATATTGTAGCAACAACATGTTGTACATAGGTTCTTTGGATGAAACAAACTCTGACAGATATACAGGTTGAGTATGATGAGCCCATTCCAATATATTGTGATAATACAAGCACCCTTAGTATCTCAAAGAACCCAGTGATGGACTCCAAGATGAAGCACATACCAATCAAGTATCACTTTCTACAAGAACAGGTTGTAGAAAATAACATCAGAGTTTAGTATGTGGGCAAAAAAGAACAAGTGACAAACATATTTACAAAACCACTTCCATGGGAAGCCTTTAAGTATCTTTTCCAGAGACTCGGAGTTATTTCTACTCCAAAATGAGTGCTTTTGAATGCTTATCTTATATGTCTTAGATGTACATGAGCAAGCACCATAAAGAAGATAGTTTAGTTAGGGGGAGGAACCTCAGATGGAAAGATAAATTTGCTATTGATGACAAAGGGGGAGAGATTTATTAGATGCAGAGGATAGAGGCATGATTCCAGGGGGAGCAATGGCCACATAGATGCAGAGGACAGAGGCATGGTTCCAGGGGGAACATGAGTGATATGAATTTAGTATTGGATCAGAGTGTTGTCATCAATGCCAAAGGAGGATATTTTTTATTAAGGTTGGTTTTCATTGATGTCAACCCTTGAAGAAAGTCCGACAACGAATTCCGATAGCACAAAGGTTTGGGTAATGTACCCAAGGTTGTTTCATGTATAATGGTATGAGTTTTAATATATTTGAAGGTAATACTATTCTATATGGATATTACATGTCATTTCATTTCTGGTGGTATGTGGAACGTCACATAACTCCTCACGGTTAGAGAGTTATGGCCATGAGAAGTTGGAGAACCCAGGGTTGGGTATTGGACCCAAGTTTGTTTGATGGATAATGGTATGAGTGTTGATATATTTGCAGGTACAAATATTCTATATGGATATTACATGCCATTTTCAGTGGTATGTGGAATGTCACATAAATCCTCATGGTTTGATAGTTATGGCCTTACAAAGTTGAAGGACCCTCATATGTCATCTAGAAGCCCCAAAAGGTCAAAGTAGTCAAAGCGGTTTAAGAGATTTTAGAAGGTAAATAATAAATTGAAGTGATGAGTTTAATATAATTCAAAGTGAATACAAAACACATTATTTAAATAATAAATTTAATTGAGATATTAGAAGTGGGTTAACCCTAAAATAAGGAAAGTGGACAAAGTGACCTAGAAGATGCTTCTAAGGAAGCTACTTGGAGAGTATAAATAAGAGGTAAGGCTCTCTCATTTTATATCAAACTTGAGAATACTAAATATATATAGGTGAATGAGGTAACCAAAGGATATCTAAGTCAAATTTCATAGGGAAGGTGAAGAAAAGAAGGCCGGAAGTCAAGGGAGGATACATTCTTTTGATGATGCTTTCTAAGGTATGTTATTTACAGGTCATCTCACCATTTTTGCAATAATTTTTTTTCTAGAATTATTCAGACCGTGAAATTGATATGACATTGAGGAAACATATCCAAATATATGTGATAAAAATTTCATCTTGTGGGTCGTTGTATTTTTGGAGTTACACTCCGTGGAAAATATGGTTTGTGGCTAGTCTCGAAACTAGTCTAAAACAAGTGTTTTGTGTAAAAACATCATAACTTATTCATAACAGATCCAAATTCCGTAAGAATTTTTTTTTTGGTTATATTACAGTCTGTAGTATTTTGTGTAACATTTTCAAATCGATTCAACAAATATTCCGTGTGAGGCACACTCTACAAGGTCGCTCTCTTGAATAAGCCAGAATTCAACAAGGTATGCCATTTTTTCTATAACTCCTTTTCTGAGAGGTTCCAAGTAGTGACACCTTGAGGAATTTCATAAAGAAAAATGAAAAACCTTGTGTACTATTTTTAGATATTTATTCATTACATGTACATAGTTATGATTATTTCAAGTTAGGGTTGTTGACTAATCCCAAACTAGTCATGTGAGACTAAAGAAAAGTTTGATGAAAATGCTAGTCTCTTGTTGTGAAAGTTAAGGAAGGTTTGCAAGTATGTGATCATATACACCAGGTGTATTACAGAGTTACAAATCATATTTTTATTATGAAATTGATGAGGGCTTTTGGTTAAGGTACATGGTTGAGACAAATAGTTGATGAGTTTGCACACAAATGAGGTGTATAGTTGATGATGTTGGTACATATTGATGAGTCATAGTTGATGATTAGTTGACACATGATTGGTACATACTTGGTACATGGTTGGATGCACTTTTTTTATGGTACATGTTGATTACAGGTTGTTTGGTACAGGTTGGTGCATGGTTGTTACACTTGTTTAATTACAGGTTGAGGTACAGGTTGATGCATGGTTCAGGTTTATTGGTACAGATTTATAGCAGTATATCTCACAGTGATAGTGTGACAATGGTTCCATCATTCTACTTCTACTTCAGGGAATTTGGATGGGGAAAGGACATGTGGTTGTAGCCACCTTCCGATTGTAGCTAGAGAACATAGGGGATTGTATCCTCCTTCTGGTTGTATCCAGAGAATAGGGGATTTGGAGCTTCCCTCTGGTTGTAGCCTGAGAAACAAGGGTGTTGGAGTCTCCTTCCAATTGTAGCTAGAAAACAAAGGAAGTTGGTTCTTCCAATAAATTTAATTCTTCAAGACATATAAGAAAAATCATTCTGTGGTTTTCTTCCGCTTTGGGTTTCCATGTAAAACAATGGTGTATTGTGTATGTGTATGATTGTTCATTTGTTCATTTATTATTTACTCTACAATTATTGGATGATAATTCTACATTGATATAACACTTGAATTATATGGTTAAAAAGGATTAAAATTTCTCTATTACTGATTCACCCCCCCTCTGAGTAATCCAACATATATCATGAAGTCATAATTTGATGTTATCCATGGTTATGTTGATATTAGTTCATATTCCTTTTCCATTTTTATTAATGGATCAACCACCTCATTCTTCAAAGTAGAACGACGAATCAGGCAGGGTTTCCCTCTCTCTCCCCTTCTCTTCCTCTTGGTAGTAGAAGGTATCAGTAGATTAATTCACAATGTTGTCTCGACTAGTCATACCAAAGGTATTTCTATTATCACTAGATTTTCTCTCTCTCACCTTCTTTTTATGGATGATATATTAATATTTTGTGAAGGGGAATATCGGTACATGGAACATCTGAAAAATATTCTCTCCACCTTCTGTAGAGCAGTTAAGATGCACATTAATTTGGATAAATCATCTCTTTCCACCCGGGGACTAACAGAACAATAAATTTTATATATCTCCCTAATTTTAAATATTCAGATCAGAGATGTTGGTGCTCAATTGAAATATCTTGGATTTACTCTAAAAAATGGTTATTGCAAAAAATAATTGGTTATGGATTCGCATCAAAGTGGCTAAAAACATACATGCATGGTGTAATTGATGGCTCTTAAGAGCTGGCAGATTAGTCTTGGTAAAGACAGTGTTAGAATCCATTCCATTATACTAGGACACTTTAGCTTGAATCCCAATAGGAATTTTGGGAAATATAAGACATCTCTCATACAAATTTCTCTATTCATGCTATAAAGAAAAAAAAAACCCTTGTGTTGGCCTCCTGGAAAAGGTTAGTTACTCCACAAAAACTTGGAGGATGGGGCCTAAAACATACGTTCCTCTTTTCCAAAGCATTGGTAGCAAATAATGTGTGGGGCTTAATTGAAGGCTTGGGTCTATGGGCCCAATTTTTCTAGGAAAAATACTTTCCACGTGAATATATTGTGGAATGGATTCAAAATCCAATCAAAAGGATGTAAAATTGGTCAACATTTTGGAAAACCATTCTCAATTATTTCCCTCTTATCGACAACTAGTTGATTTGGAAATTTGGAAATGGAGAAATATTTCATCTAGTTAAAGACCCTGGATCGATTGCAATAACAATCACATTATTATATATAAATTACTTAATGTTTTAAACATAGGAGGTTTTCCTTTCTGAATCAAATCTAGAAAAGAGATTTAGTATCGGGACAAACTCGTTGGTTAAATTGGCAAGAATTTGGGCCAAGAGAAGAACATGACCACATATGGACTAGTGATATCAAATCTCTTCAAAAATATTTTGTATACCCTTAGAATCAAGAATATCAATTGATTTGGTCTCTCAACCCTTCAAGAGGATATGTTCCCAGGGAAAGATACTCTTCTTTGGCTCAAGAAATCCAGGAAGACCTTCCACCCTGGTGGGGGAAGCTGCTATGGAAATCAAAATGTCTTGTAAATGAAAAACAATTATGTGGATTTTTTTATTAAATAAATCCCCCACTTGGGACAATTTGCAGTGGAGGAACTTCATAGGTCCAGGTAGAGGCATCCTCTATAAGCAATATTATGAAACAAATTCTCATATTTTTTTGTACTTCTCCTCCTATGCATCTGTATGGAAAAAGATTCAACGGGATATAGGGCCTCAATGTATATGGGAATGGGACCATATATAATATACCCTCAAATATTGGATGGACATTTCTCATACCAAATTGTGCATATTAGTACCCTTGATCGTTTCTTGGGGCATATGGCTTGCCTGGAACCAGTCCCTCATTGAAGGTGGAGACCCTTTTCCCTATTGTTGTGTTTTAAGCAACCTGGCTATTTTATCATCATATCCCCAAAGCTAGAATCCTCCCTCCTCATCCCCTTCATTGGGACCCAATCCTCATCCCCTTCATGGGAACACAAATCATAAATTATATCCCTTGGGATTTTTTTGATGGAGCCACTTAAAGGAATCCATCCCTTAGAGGAGTAAGAGTGATATTTTTTTTCTTGGAGGATCAGTTTGTCTCTTTCTCATTTTTTCTCAACCAAACAAACAATTATAGTGAATTAATGGCCCTCAAACTCACTCTCATTTTAGCCAATGAAAAAGGGATAACTCAAATGAATATATATGGAGACTCTTTGTTGACTATCATATGCATGAATGGGATTTCCACTCTTCACAACTACACTTGTCTGTCACTATTTTAGAATGTTAAAAGATCTGCATCACTCTTCTCTCATATATCTTTCAAACATGTGTACAAGAATAGGAATGAAGAGGTCGGTCGACTCTCAAAATCTATACTGGTTCTGGACAAGGGCACGTGGAAGGTCTTTGAAAAGACCTCAAAGGGAGCTTCAAAATTTCTTCTAAACACTTGGTTACATATCTAATTAAGGGATAACTCTGCGGGTTTCTCATATTTTTTATTATCTCAGCTAATTATAACTTGTATAATGTTTCTTTATGATAATGTAAGGAATCTCATATGATTCCTCAGTTTTTTTGAATTTTGTATAACAATGGAACTTTAATGGCTTCCTCTCACAACCCAGACAATTAAATGACAGTAATAGATCTTAGACTGATACATATTTCTACTTATGGTTCCTATCAATTATGGAAAAGTTTGAGCTGTCAACTACAAGATTGCCTCAGGCATATACTTATGTAATTTTTTTCTTTTTGCAATAAAATTACTTGCATTTTTCTTGGGAAAAAAATGTTTCCAGATTCCTCCATGGGAAAATCTAATTTGATGACAGACTTGAATTGTAATAATTTCCTTACCTTGAAACATCGTCTAATTTGTTTCAAGCCATATTTCCCAAAACACTATGCATGGAAATGCCTTATGATCTACCACTAATCTATCCTTGTACCATCCCTCAAAGCATGTTGAAATTGACTCCCCTTCCTATTTTCCTTTGCCTTCTACCAACTTCAATGTCTCACTTTATACTTATCTTGTAAATTGACAAGAACTAATAAGTGTTCTATATATTCATCATTAATATAACAGATTATACTCCTACCTATACCTTTCCATGAAATCTTTTGACAATTGTCCCAAGTAAGTATTTTATTTGATAAAGCCAACCAACAAAAAATTATAGTTTTGAATGGATTGTTCAGATTGCATACAGATTTCCACCTCCTTTTCTTATCACTTACTACTTCCTCCTCCATCTTGGCCTCATAACCTACCTTTGTTATTTAGTTTCCTTTAGCCGTGTTCTTAGACCAAATTATTTCATCTTCATCATCCTTGAGTATGATAGTATTTTGTTTTAATCTTAAAATGAACTTGTTCCATTCTTCTTCTATATTGAGTCACGAGAGTTCTAATTGTAAAGAAAATTTCCAACCTTGGTTCCAAATAGTACTAGATTTTGGATCTACTACATATGCTAAATGATAAATTCCCAAATTGTTAAGATCATTTTTAAAAGGTTTTGGGAACCTAAAATTACTATAAAAACGCATGCATTGGACTTCCCAATCCTCACTCTATTTCTTTTTCCAACTTTCTGGGCCAACCATTTTTCTAGAAATTGAAAGGATTTTACCAAATCTTCCATATTACTAATGCTCCACCATACAACTTCACTTCCCTTCTAATCCAATTCTCTACAAATCCTGGAGCTATGTATTTCACCACCATCACATTTCCCCACAGTCCTTCATGTTGCATCATTCTCCATAGCCTTTTAGTTTTCAATGCTTAGTTGAATACATGGATGTTATTCAAGACCAAGGGTATCCCTTCCTTCTCTATTTTCCTGGCCTATAGATGACTAGAACCCATTCGTCTAATCTTTCCCAATATTCCTTAGGGATGTATACTAAGGATAACCAATAAATAGGGATCCCTTGTAAGATAGATATAACTAAGTTCAACCTTCCCCTATGGAAATTCTAATATGACACAAGTTTTCCACCCTTCCTTTTATTTTCTCATATAGTCAATATCAGTATTTGAGCATGTAATCATTTAGTTTTATATGAAACCAAAGTATTTAATCCCATTATCAAAAGGTATAGGAGAGTAGGGTAGTATTTGAGAAAATATCCTTTCTAAATGATCCTCCAATCCATTAAAAATGATTAAGGACTTGTGAGAATTCACTTCCATCCATGTTACTTTACAATATAGATAAAGAATTTATTGATACTTTGCACTAAGATTTTCTAGAAGAGCCACAATATCCATTGTTATGTCAACATTTTGAATCAAAATATGGATCCATCATCAAGACAACAATTCAATTAAAGAAGAAGGAAATAGAACTATAGTAATACTAAATAATTCATAAACTAGCCTCCAAAACTCAAGAAGTTAGCCACTGAAAATGAATAAAAGTAGAAAACCTAAGAACATAACAAAAACAAAAAATAAAAATCGCAAAATACATTAATAAATTATATAGGTATTATAAGAATAGTATTAAATGACACTATTAATAATTAATATTCATAACTATTAATAATAGCATCTGGTTGGTTGTCATTGATGTCAACCCTTGAAGAAAGTCTGGAAGCGAATTCCGGTAGAACAAAGGTTTGGGTAATGGACCCAAGGTTGTTTCATGTACAATGGTATGATTTTTAATATATTTGAAGGTGATACTATTCTATATAGATAGTACATGTCATTCCATTTCCGATAGTATGTGGAACATCACATAACTCCTCACGGTTAGAGAGTTATGGCCATGAGAAGTTGGAGAACCCTGGTTTGGGTAATGGAACCAAGTTTGTTTGATGGATAATGGTATGAATTTTGATATATTTGCAGGTAATACTATTATATATGGATATTACATGTCATTCAATTTCTGGTGGTATGTGGAATGTCACATAACTCCTCACGGTTTGAGAGTTATGGCCTTACAAAGTTGGAGGACCCTCATATGTCATCTAGAAGTCCCAAAATGTCAAAGTAGTCTAAGTGGTTTAAGAGATTTTAGAAGGTAAATAAGAAATTGAAGTTATGAGTGTAAATAAGAAATTGATTATTGAGTTAACGAACACATAAGTGTGTTGATGATTTCATGTCAATTGCAAGAAATAGATATTCCCTGAAGCATAAAATGATTGTTGTTCCAATTCTTATTACTGAGATTTGATACGTGAAAGTTCCTCAAAAGTTCACATTTGTTGTTCCTTTCATAAGTTCACATTTGTTGTTCCTTTCGTAAGTTCACATTTGTCGTTCCTTTTACTTAGTTTACATTTGTTGTTCCTTTCCGTTAGAATATAGTTGTTCTCCCTTTCAATAGAAATACGATTGCTGTCTCTTTTCAGTTAGATTACAGTTTCTGTTCCTTTCCATAGATGGAGTAATTCGTCTTTTTTCTTTTCAACAATTTTGATTCATAATGATAGTAATTTCTACAAGTCTTTATCTAGATTCAATTACTGCTCTTAGAATGGATTCAATAGACTAGCTAGTTCCTTTCCTTTTGCATAGCTTTAGATTTCAATCCCTAGAATCTCTAATGAATGTTTGAGGAACTTGATTGTTGATAAACTCATATCTGCTTTCACTACACGATTTTAGCCTCTATAATCTATCTGCATAGACTTTATCGATATTCTTTGAGATAAAAGACTAATCCTCGGGTTGATAAATTAATGTTAAACTAAGGTTGTTTCTAGACATCTTTAGAGCCCAACATTTTGGTGCCATTGTCGGGGAAGAATGTCAAAGGTAGCATAGATTGTGCCTCTGGAGGATGAGGTATTGAAGATAGAAGATAAGAACCTATGCAGGCAATAAGTAAGATGCTTATACCAGCGCCTACCTCCAGCTGATGCATTAATAGGTTTCATAGGTGGTTTTTTCCTTTTTTTGATTTTTTTTCTTTTTTTTTTGTGAAGTGTGTATGACTAAGAAGAAAGATCTTGAAAATCAAAAACCTCCACCAAAAATTACCAAACCCCAGGGCTCGGTGCTCCCTGGAAGAAGTACTTTCATAGACGACATCATCCAAAAAGAAGAATCTCAAGCTTCGGTTGGACCTAGAAAAGGATCCACTAGAATCCCTTAGGTGGCAGCTTCACCAACTGCATCCCACGCTGAGATTCATAGAAAAACTGAAGGGACTGAGCTAAGCTTTCAGAGAATAGATATTCCACCCCTCAACCCTTTAAGAGAGGGAAACTCTTGTAATCTGGAGGAAGGAGAAGGAGAAACTAGTGGGATAACTAAGACAAACCCACCACCCAATCCTGAATCTCTTGTGAAAGAAGAAGGCATACCTGAAATCCTAGATAGAGGGAGTGCAATCAAATCCTCTAGAGGATAAGATAATCAATCAATTCAAATAAAATATCTAGATCAAGAAATCCCTAAAGATTTCTGGCATATTTTCGATCAAATGGCACAACCAAATCCACAATGTCCCCATACTTCCACTTTGGAATATCCGATAGTTGATCCAATTGCCAATGCCCCCATGAAGGCTATTCCCTTAAAAAACTTGCCAACCTTTCATGGATTAATCTTAGAATACCCAGACACATTCTTATTTGAATTTGATGTCCTATGTAGAGGGTATGATTACACCTCTGAACCCCAAAAATTAAAATTGTTCCCCTCCACCTTGAAAGGAGAAGCTCTACGTTGGTTCATGGGATTAGGGGGAGGAACTATAAACTCATGGGATGAAATGAAACAAGCCTTCTTGAAAAAATATCAGGATTATTGTAGAACCAGAGACTTAAAAGATGAAATCTTTCAAATGATTGCAAAAGAAAATGAATCATTAGAAGAATATGTAGAGAGATTTCAATATAATTTACAAAGATCACCCTATGGCACGCTACCAGGGGAAGTACTTAAGGCAACTCTAATTAAAGGTATGAAAGATGACTGGGTAGAAATGTTGAATTTAATGGGGAAAGGTGATATTTATCAAGAAACTTATGATGACATTGTCCTATTATGCATCAGGTTCTCAAGAGGAAGTTCACGGACCAGATCAGGGATGCGTACCCCCCTCACCAGAAATAACAACATTACCAATGAGGGTGTTACTAGAGATGAAGTTTGTAATCTCTTAGAAAACTTTAAAACAGACATTCTGAGCACTCTCACTACACAATTGGATGTGTTGTAGGCCAAACAGAAAAAAATAGAAGCAGAACAAGTGTTAGCCATATTTTGCCACAGGTGTAGACGAAAACATGGTCCAAGGGATTGCCCTTTGGACACGGTTCAAGTTTGCGCTATATGCACCAAGGATCACGACACAGAACAATAACCATCACTTCCTAGACTGAAATATGTCTTTAGGGAAGAAAAAGAAGAAACATAACCATTGTATCTAATGGCTCAACGTCATCAATGGCAGAATCGACCCCCAAATACATTATAGGATCCTTCCTCTTTCTTCTTTGGATAGTATAACCAACAAGATCCTGGTAGCACATGGCAGGGTCAACCATTTACTAATCAAAACTGGCAACCCCAGCAATGTCCACCTACAAATCCCACTTGGCAAAACCATCCCCATGTAATCTCTGCTTGGCAGAATCAACCAACTACAACTTCTACTTGGCCTAACTCACAATATCCCACCTCATCTTGGAAAAACTCCAATAACAACATTTACCCTTCATAGTGGCCCAACATAACTGCCCAAAACCCAAATTGGAATCAGAATTGGCAATGCCCCATGGGGATAAACAATCAACCCATGGGGATGGCCCCTCAAACTCAGACTACATTACAAGCCCCATTTCAATTGTCCCAAAATCCACAATCCCAATTTCACCCTCAACTACCAGCCCAATCGCACCCAAATCCAAATAACAGACTAGATCAACTCGTCCAAATTATGGAAAATGTAGAATGAGAGATCAACTCAGTAGGGTGCAGCGAACTATGATTAAGGTCGAGATGTATAATATCTCTTGAAGAAAATGACGTTTTTCAAGGGCAGGAGAAACAACCAACAATAACACCTTTGACTGTGGTAATAACATAAGAAATCGAGCAGGGGGGAAACACATTCGAAACACAAGATCTTGATAAGGGTGCAACACCCTCCCCTCCGTTCCCCGAAAGATTGATGATAGAAAAACCGACTGTATATCCCAACTTCGACCTTGTAGGGGAACTCAAGAATTTATATATTAAGATTCCACTCCTGCAAGCTCTTCAGGACATCCCCATCTACGCAAAAACAATCAAGAAGCTATGTGGGAGAAAACCCGTCAGAAAAATTAAAAATCCATCATCAACAGTCCGCGTGGTAGGAGCCTTATCTGATCTAATTTTAGGTAGACAAGAACTGGTTAAATATGCAGATCCAGTGAATCCCATAGTAACAGTTCAGATCCAGGGCTGCTCTTTTCCCAATACACTAGTTGATTTGGGAGCAGCCATCAACATCCTGACTATGGAAACTTGCAATACCCTGGGTTTTAACTCCTTTGAACCCACAACAATAATGCTGCAGTTGGCAGATCGATCGATAGTTCGACCAGTTGGCACATTACATGATATAGCCATCTCCGTCGACTCTTGGGAATATCTGGCGAACTTCCTCATCATCAATCCAAAAGGTGGACTTGAAGGGAATCCATTGATACTAGGCAGACCATGGCTTGTAGCAACATATGCGTACATAGGATGTCAAATAGGAAATATGACAATCACTAGAGGGGGTATCATGAAGAACCTCATTTTATATCCCCCTGCTAAACCTAGTCCAACTTTCGTATCTCCACAATTGACACCACCACGATACCCAGAGAGGGATTTATGAGCCCCTCTTACACAGGACGAAGCCCTCAAACTTAAAAACCAGCTAGAGGATGACGTAATTAGTAGGTTTATCAATAATCTGGACACCATGAGAAACCTGACCTGCCAGATTCTCCAAGCTATTCTAGACTGTGAAGCACAGGGGGACCTGCTGGAAGATTTAATGGAACAACAAATTCCAACTACAGCCGTTCATAACAGCAAAACCATCGAGATTTCACCCAAGAGGCCCCTAAACATCAATGCTAATTTAGATGAACAACAACAACAAAATATAATTCATGTCCTCTCCAAATACTAGCAAGCTTTCGCATGGGAATATTCTGATATGAAAGGTATTGATCCACAACTCTGTACACACCACATTTATGTTGAAAAAGATGTCTGGCCTATCCAACAATCACAGAGAAGATTAAATCCTCACCTCAGGGATGTCGTTAAAGAAGAATTACAAAAACTATTGGACGTAAATTTTATATATCCCATCTCAGATAGTCGATGGGTTTCCCCATTAGTGATTGTCCCAAAGAAAAATGGGAAATGGCACATTTGTGTCGACTACAGGGAACTTAACAAAGCCACTCAAAAAGACCACTTCCCTTTGCCTTTCATTAACTAGGTCCTAGATACTTTTGCATGAAATAAATTCTTTTCTTTCCTAGACGGTTTTAGTGGGTACAATCAAATTCAGATCACCCCAGAATATCAAGATAAAACTACATTTCCATGCCCCTAGGGCACTTTTGCATACATAGTATTACCCTTTGGACTTTGTAACACTCCAACCACCTTTCAAAGAGCCATTTTGAGAATATTCAACGATCTGATCAATGAAGGACTTGAAGTCTATATGGATGATTTCACTCCTTATGGCGATGACTTCGATCAAGCACTGAATAACCTGGAGAAAATACTATAACGATGTATTGCAACCAGGTTATGTCTAAGCCATGAAAAGTGTCACATGATGATGACAGAAGGTGTGGTACTAGGGCATTATATCTCTGTAGATGGAATTAGGGTATACCCAGCAAAGATAGAGGTAATGCTTAATCTACCTACACCACACACACAAACTGAGGTACGTAGTTTCCTTGGCGCTTCAGGATACTATCGTAGATTTATGGAAAATTTTGCAAGAACCGCTGCACCTTTACATGCTTTGACTGGGAATGTAGAATTTCAGTGGTCTGACAAGTGTGATGTGGCATTTGCAAGACTAAAAAAGTTGATCTCAATAGCACCGGTGTTGAGGTGGCCAAATTGGAAAATACCATTCCACATCTCCACCGATGCATCAGATATTTCCATAGGCATTGTCCTCGGATAGGAGGAGGAGAACAAACCTTACACCATTTATTTTATTAGCAAAAATCTTAATCCAACTGAACTTAATTATACAGTAACAGAGAAAGATTTTTTAGTTGTTATACATGCCATCAATAAATTTCGTCATTATATAAAAGGCTATCCGGTCATTCTGTATACTGATCATTCTGCTATTAGATATCTGGCTAATAAACCAATTACTAATGGATGTGTCACCCGATGGTTGTTATTATTGCAGGAATTTGATATCACCATCAAAGATTGACCTAGGAGAGAAAACCTTGTCGCAGACTTCCTATCCCGCATACCCAAAACAGATGACTCCTTAACAGTCGAAGACCGATTTCCAGATGATCATCTTTTTGCCGTTACTACAAAGCCACCTTGGTACACTGATGTGGTAAATTACCTGGAAGCAGGAAGATTACCGACAAATCTTTCATCAAAGGAAAGAAAACTGATCGTCCAGCGTAGCGCACAATTCTCCTGGATCAACAGATATGTCTTCCATACAGGAGTTGATCTCCAGATCCACATATGCGTACGAGATGACGAAATCTATGACATATTAAAAGCTGGACATGATGAGCCCTGTGGTGGGCATTTGAAAAACCGTAGGATTGGACACAAAATTTTGCAGATGGGCTATTATTGGCCCTCAATATTCAGAGATGCGAAGAAATACGTCCAAACCTGCGATAGTTGTCAACGAATGGGAAAACTAGGTCAGGCTAATGAAATGCCTTTGAAAGCACAAATAGTCGCGGAACCATTTGAGAGATGGGAACTAGACTTTGTTGGCCCCTTCAACCCAAAGTCAAATCAGAAGGCCTATATTCTAGTCGCAACGAACTACATAACTAAATGGGTAGAGGCAGAAGCTTTCCCAAATGCAACATAAGAAGTAGTCATCAAATTTCTTTTCAAATTATTCGTACGCTATGGACTACCAAGAGAGGTAATTATTGATGGGGGGTCACAATTTACATCTCATAGAATCACCACCACCCTGGATAATTATCACATCAAACACATAATTACTTCTCCGTATCATCCACAAGCAAATGGGCAAGTGGAAAGCACCAACAAAGTCCTGGAGGCAATCCTGACAAAGGCTGTCTCAACAAATAGATAGAATTGGGCTTCTGAGCTCCCAAATGCCTTATGGGCTTACCGCACAACATGGCGTAATACCATTGGCTACTCTCCTTACCATTTAGTCTATGGAAAAGAACCCATATTCCCAATCGAGTTTGAAATCAAGACTCTAAGGATGGCCCAGGAAATCAGACTGGATCTTACAAAATCACATAAACAACGCCTTCAACAGCTCAACGAATTGGATGAAGCACGCCTATCTGCTATAGAGTGCACAACCGTTATTCAGCAACAGAGATTGACCTGGCACGATAAGCATATAAAGAAAAAATTATTTAAAAAAGGAGATTGGGCGCTCATCTATGATTCCAGATTTCAGGATTTTTAGGGAAAATTACAGACACGGTGGCTAGGACCATACAAAATTAGTGAAGTCCATGATAATGGCACAGTTATGTTAAGCACCATTGATGGGTCCAGATCTCCATTTCGGGTCAATGGACACTGCCTACGACTCTATCATCGGCCGCCCTCAAAAGAATCTTTCTACCAAGAGGTAAGTAAGGACCTTACTGTTCAAATTTTGGCTGACTGGGAAGGTAATCTAGCCACCCCAACTCCATAAATATTGAAATCTGTCGACACTATACATACTGTATATAATTTTGTTTTCTGTAGATTTTAGTTAGTTTTTTTTATTTTCGACAGTCATTCGAGAAAATCAAAACTAGGGAGGATAACCATGATGAACTCAATTAGCACTCTTTTCTGTTTCGAACTCCCGCTTCGTCTCATTACCCATACCCTGTCTTCCACAAAGAAATGAATGTGTCATGATTCTGTAGCAACAATTGGGCAACTATAATGAAATTTATAACATTAACAAACCATCCATTACTTAATTTTGAAATAAACCAACTCATAAATGAATTTAGTTGATGAGCAATCAACCTTGAATTCAAGCAAAATATATTACCAAGTTTCTACAAATTCAGATGGTTTGAACGGAACAATTGTTGTTCCTTTTGCGCGCTTGTTGTTCCTTTGAACGAAACAATTGTTGTTCCTTTTGCGCGCTTGCTGTTACATTGAACGGAACAATTGTTGTTCCTTTTGTGCACCTGTTGTTCCTTTGAATGGAATAATTGTTGTTCCTTTTGCATGCATGTTGTTCCTTTGAACGGAACAATTGTTGTTCCTTTTGCGCGCTTGTTGTTCCTTTGAACGGAACAATTGTTGTTCCTTTTGCATGCCTGTTGTTCCTTTGAATGAAACAACTGTTGTTCTTTTTGTGCGCCTGATGTTCCTTTGAACATAACAATTGTTGTTCCTTTTGCGCACCTACTGTTCCTTTGAAAGGAACAATTGTTGTTCCTTTTGCGCACTTGTTGTTCCTTTGAATGGAACAATTGTTGTTCCTTTTGTGCACCTGTTGTTCCTTTGAACAGAACAATTGTTGTTCCTTTTGCGTGCCTGTTGCTCCTTTGAACAGAACAATTGTTGTTCCTTTTGCGTGTCTGTTGTTCCTTTGAATGAAACAATTGTTGTTCCTTTTGCATGTCTGCTATTCCTTTAAACAAAACAATTGTTGTTCCTTTTGCGCGCCTGTTGTTCCTTTGAATTTTTCACACCTATTGTTCATTTTTCAATTCCTTCCTTGCTGATAAAACACTAAACCTTTCCTTTGGGGTACAAATTTCACCAAAATAATTTTCATCAGCATTATTTCTAACGATCTATCATTATTTTGTGGACTATCTCCCATACCTTATCAAATTTCTTTTTGGATCACTTCCTTCGAAATATCTTAAACCTTGTTCATAATCTGTAACCACCATAATTTGTTTCTTTTCCCTTATACATTACACTTAAATGACACCTCACATTTATAACTAATAAGGAATATGTGACACACTTTTACTTGGCATCCTTACACTTCTTTATGCCATCCCTTACTCTTAAGGAGTAGATGAGCCTCCCTTCATACAATAGTATAATAAATCAATAAAATTTATTTCTTTTCCCATAAAAAATAGGGCGTCTCATCACAAGCTAGCCTACCACGATCATAGGATAATAACCTAAGTGACATTCCCACTATGGCTACCACACCAGGGCAATGGCCTTTGACATTCTCTTTTGTCAAAGGAAAAGGGGTCTCATCATGAGCCAGCTTGTTCATTTAAGTTACACTCTAGTGAGTGGCATTATCATCATCTGGACACCAAACCAGGATAATGGTCTTTTTCATAAAAACTTAAAAACTTTCAAAATAAAATAAAATTATATATCTATCAACAAAATTTCTTTCTTTTCCCACAAAGAATAGGGAGTCTCATCACAAGCCAACCTACCACGATCATAGGAAAATAACCTAAGTGACATTCCCACTATGTCTACCACACCAGGGCAATGGCCTTTGACATTCTCATCAAAGGACAAGAGGTCTCATCACGAGCCGACTTGTTCACCTAGGTTACAATCTAGTGAGTGGCATTATCACTATGGCTACCAAACCAGGATAATGGTCATTTTGGAAAAGATGATTCAAACAAGTATAAAGGATACAGATTCATCTTAGGGTTAAAAGGAAACCCTGTCGAGGCTATGGACGCTTGCTGGCAATAGTGGCTCTACCTGTGGTATGGAAGTTACCTTAAATGCCAAGTTTTTGCGTCTCTCTAGATTTCTTTCACTTAATAACGAGGCTATCATTTCAGTTGTATTCAATAACACGGAAAAGTAAAAATGTTATGATATGTGGGATATTATTTAACTGAATAGATTTAATTTATTCGGCACATGTATCCTTAAAGAATTCTTTTGAGTATATGTATTTTCAATTCCACAAAAGCGGATTAACATTTAATAATTACCGTTAAATATGATGTTCAAACATAAATCATTAATCCCCATTGGCGGCTGTCGTACAATCATTACTTTTCACCACCAATACCTACAATCATTACTCTTCCCTACGCTGATGATCAAGGTTGACCTTTCTATTAAAGAGGGGAGTGGATGCTCGACACATTTATTGATGAAGATAGTAATGATTGTAATAAATACCTTCATTTAGATACATTTTCTGTCTCTGATATTTGTGATTCTCGGTAATTTTTCCTCCAAATTTGGTCTAACCACGTCTGCTACCAGGAACGATAGTCATCCATATTTTCTCACAAAATGGGTGGCAGAGGTGTGCGCAGGGAACCTACTTTACTAAAGCTTACAGAGCAAGCGAGAGACATCCTGCATCAGTTGGGGTGGACAGAGTACTTCAATCAGCTGCAAGGATATGACATGAATATCATGCTTGAATTATTTCAAAATCTGTAGGGGGAAAACTCTATGGTGCGGGGCATACAAATCTCAGTCACCCCAGAAATCTTAGTAGAGGTCACAGGCCTCCCTAATACAGGCATTCAGTGGACATGATGATACACATCATTGAAGGAAGTCGTGGAAACCTTCACAAACCCTGGGGAAGAATTGGATAAGAAAGGAAAGGGACTCAACCCCAGTACCCTCAGAGAACCATGGAAGGAACTTGTAGGGGTAATTCAGTGGCACATCACTTGTGATGGACGATATGACATAATTCGACCTCACCACCTCAAATTGTTGGCAGCTTTAAAACAATAGTTAGTACTTAATCTACCTTTCTTTCTGAATGCCATATTACATGAGGTTGCTCTGAGAACACAAAAATCCAAGGACCTTGTTACTGTTATCAGCCACCATAGATTAGTTAAACTGATAAAAATTAAAGCACTGAGTCAAACTCAATTGATCTGGGATAACCTGATTGAGTCCAGTAGACCTCCACAACTAGAGCAACCTAAATTATGCCATGAAGAACCACCACAGGAAATCAAAGATAGACGGGCAGAGGACACTACTACCCAAAGAGAAATCCCATCTCCTCAAACTGAAGTTGAGGTAGATCTTGCCCAAATCACAGATACCCGAACCTCACAAACACAAGCATTAACAAAAAAGAGGAAGAGACCAACAACTACCCCTACAACCATTATTCATACAAGGAGAAGAAGCAGATGAATCCAGGAAACAACTGAAGCAATTCAAGATACAACAAAACGACCTGAAGAACTTTAGAACTCTACAGAACAGTCTCCACGTGATAATTCTCAAGGAATTAGGAAAGAAGAACAGACCTCACAAAGGAATGACCAGGAAGACACCCAACCAACATTAGCACATCTGACAGGACAATTCATGAAGATCTATGAGGTAGAAATAGATCAGGTTTTGGGAAGCTTGGGAACCTCAATTGACAGAGGTGCAAATAATCCAGAAATATACCCAGAACAACCCTCCTCTTCAAAACCAATTGAAGATTTTCCTGATATTGAAATGTCTTTTCTTGATGACAGAGCATAGGAAGAACCCCATTTCGAAACAAGAAGCCCTCTTGGATAGACAGAACAATTGGAAGGAACAAAGGAACAACCATCTGCTGGCCAGAATGAAGAAGGCCTTGTGACCTCCCATAAACAGATAGCAGCCAAAAGCCATTAGAAAATTAGAAAATAAACTATTGAAGAAAAAGGCTAAGAAGGTTGAAGTATTAAAGAAGAAGATAGTTAAACTCAAGGAAATTATTAAGGAATTGAGGAAACAGTTAGAATAGGTAGATAAAGCCCATAGAAGAAATAAGAACAAAAGGGCCAGAGTACAAGGAAGAAACCCTCTTCCTAAAGAATCAGTCAATACAAATTCTGTAGGGATACAGACAGACCCTGAAGAAGTAGTAGTGGAAGAAACAGTAGCCCAGAATGAGGAAGCACCTCCTTTAGAGACACAGGAAAATATGATAGCTACAGAAGAAATTGATGTTGAGGTGCAAACAACTCAACTCCTTGAGAAGAATGCTACCATCAGGAGATTGGAGGAAGAATTGATGTAGTCTCAACAAACCCTGGTTCAAAACAGAAGTGAGTTACTAACTATGGCAGAGCACCAAGCACTCCAGTCCCGAAAACAGAGTATTATTGTGGACAGATTGGAAGCAGAGCTTACACAGGTCCAACAAGCATTAAATCAATCCAGGGAAGAGATGAGCGCTATGGAAGAATACCAAGCATCTCAATCTCAAGCACAGAGTGTCACCATTGATAGACTAAAGGCAGAGTTGGGACAAGCCCAACAATCATTGGCTCAACACTAAGATGGAATGGTAACTAGGACTGAATATCAAAAGATTGTTAAAGAATTGAAAGACATGACAACAACAGAGGGTGAGACCTATGTTGTGCTCACCAGAGCCCAAGAGAAGATAAAAAAGGTGAAAACCCAATTGGAAAAAGATTTGGTGCAAATCAAGGAAATCTGTGATGTCTACTCTGATGCTATTAATTACAGAGCTCCTACCACCAATTACATGTTATTCTTGCTTGAACGATATTTGTTATTGTGAGTGAAGGCCATCAAAGCAGGAAAACCTATTTCTTTTTCCACTATACCTGAGTTTATTTCATGTTTCAGAGAGCATGATGAAAAGGTACAATACTTTTTGTGTGAATTGTACTTTCATAATTTCATTCTGGAAGAAAAAAGGGAAGATAACCCTAGCCCATTCATAGGTGATATACAATTTCAGGCATTTCTGTCATTTACTCAAAATCAAGTCAGATGGGGTAAGGCTCATAAACCTTTCCTAAAAATGGAAGCTGGGCTGGATCTCTGGGTTAGGGGGGAGCCTCCAAAGTCCTTTATAGACATTATTCGACATAAAACCTTTATGAAAAGGAAAGGGGTCGTAGACTCCTTGGCCACCATCCATCTACAGGTCATATGTTTAGGTATCACTCGCTTTAGGGAGCTTAAGGAGGAAGCTCTTTCTACTTCTAAACTGAGATGGGATGCCTCCTCCTGTGAAGTAAAAAGTAGGGAGCCCTTTGGGTATAGGAATTTCTTTGCAACTACCTTCAGAATAAAGAGGTATTCTAGATTTCTCCAAGAGGAAGGGCCTTCTTGGATTGGGTGCAAATATAATCCCCCTATCATCTGGTTCCCTCCAGAAAGTTACCAAAAATATTATCAAATTAACAAGAAGAGGGAGGATGCTGCTTTTGGAGAACTCAAAAGAAGCAATGGGTTCAGAAGGCCTGGTGAACCAACCTTTCCCTCTTACATCATTACTGCTTTACATGTAAAATCTCATCTTGCATGAGGACATGCAAGAAGGTAAGCTGGGGGGTATGTTAGGTTATGAAAAAGTTATGAATATCTTCCTTTTTCCCACATTTCATGATATCATCTTGATTGACTTTTTAGTTATTTAGAAGCAAATAGAATAGAAAATGAATAATATACCCTTTAGCATTGATTATTGGATATTAGATTACATAGATCTTAAATATGATTGGAATTGTCTGGTTTTATTGTAGGATTGGTTAAATATTGTCGAACCCAAGATAGCACAGGGAATCTTGAAGATGCGTAAGCTATTGGAGGTTGAAGACTTTATGGCGCAAAGCAGTTTTAAAGATAATTGAGTTACTTATTGTAATAGTAAAGCAATCCCGAGGATCTCTCGATCCTCGGGATAACTTAATTTACCCAGATTATTGTAACATATAAGGGGTAAATAGATCTTGAAGAAGGAGGGAGAACTGGACTCAAGAATAGAGAATATAGAATTGCTATGTGTTAGTAGTTTTTGTAAAATGTTGTACCAGCTATGAAATTAATAGAAGCCTCGAGTAGTTTTTCCATTTTTATATATTGAGTTTCAAGTAGTAGTGCTTATAAGGATCGAGGGCCCAGTCTGAAGGAGATACTGTTAGATCTATAATTGTATCAGCTTAAATTCCGTCTTGTGATTTGATTCTCTTTTATAGTAGTTAACAAACGCATAAGTGTGTTGATGATTTCATGTCAATTGCAAGAAATAGATATTCCTTGAAGCATTAAATGATTTTTGTTCCAATTCCTATTACTGAGATTTGATACGTGAAAGTTCCTCATAAGTTCGCATTTGTTGTTCCTTTCATAAGTTCACATTTGTCGTTCCTTTTACTTAGTTTACACTTGTTGTTCCTTTCCATTAGAATATAGTTGCTGTCCCTTTCAATAGAAATATGATTGTTGTCTCTTTTCAATTAGATTACAGTTTTTGTTCCTTTCCATAGATGGAGTAATTCATCTTTTTTCTTTTCTGAAATTTTGATTCATAATGATAGTAATTTCTACAAGTCTTTATCTAGATTCAATTACTGCTCTTAGAATGGATTCAATAGATTAGTTAGTTCCTTTCCTTTTTCACAGCTTTAGATTTCAATCCCTAGAATCTCTAATGAATGTTTGAGGAACTTGATTGTTGATAAACTCAGATCTGCTTTCACTACACGATTTTAGCCTCTATAAGTTATCTGCATAGACTTTGTCGATATTCTTTGAGATAAAGAAGAATCCTCGAGTTGATAAATTAATGTTAAACTAAGGTTGTTTTTAGACAACTTTAGAGCCCAACAGTGTGGACAACAACCCTACCACAACCTACTAGCACTCTCGTCGTGGCTCAAACTGTAGGTTAACGATTACCTAGTTCGAGAAGACCCACAATGTCGTGAGGGAAGACTATGACAGTCGCTCACGATGATTCTAAGGGGTGTTCAATAAGGTAGGGGCCTTATTCTTTAGAGGCCCTTAGTCTTCCACAAGATCACTTGGCGGAGTATTGACTCCAGGGGTTTTTGATGTCTACCAAGTTAGTCAAGAGGCGAGTGGCACCCTTGGAGCATGTATTGCATCCTTATGGGCATGTTGCGCAAGAGAAACATAAAGAGGCGAGTCACACCCTTGGAGCACGTAGTGCATCTTGAAGGGCACGTCGCGCAAGAGAAACAGAATGAGGCGAGTGTCACCCTTGGAGCACCTAGTGCATCCTGAAGGGCACGTCACGTTGTTAACTAATAAGTGAATAAACCTAGATGGCCTTAGAACGAATGATGTGATAAGAAAGATTTAAAAACAAATTCCCTAATAAAAATGTCGCCCATCCTAGGAAATTAAAATCTAGGTCGAAGTGATACTTGTGGTAAAAAAATAATTATTCATATTTAAACATGGGACGAGAAGGGGGTAAGAAATTCAATTAATTTATTAAAATCAAATTACTTTGGGGGATTAAATTCTTAAAAAAGGGGAAATGATTATTTGTTACATATGTTAATTAAAATTGATTAATTAAAAAGAAAAAGGGGAAAAGGGTAATTTTCTACACTTGCTAATTTGAGTCTTAGATAAAAAGGGAAAGGAGGGAAATTAAAATAATTAGGAAACTAAGGGAAAAGGGGGGAAACATAAAGAAAAAGGGAAACATAAGGAAAAAGTAGAATGACAAACTTAGTAAGGAATCTTTCCTTTAATAACATTCTAAATTGAACTCAACTAGGAATTTAGTAAGAGCGTAAGTCATTAAAATGTGTAAGGGAATATGGGGGCACCTAGGAGAAATTATAGGAATGATTTTAGGTCGGTGAGGGAAATAGGAGTAATTAAATAATTAATGAAATTAATTTCTGGTGCAACAAAGGGGATGGGTGACATGTGTACGAGGGAGGATTTTTCTGAATTAAATTATTGAAAAATAAATTAAAAGAGAATTTGGGAAAGAAATCACGTAGAAACTCTATATAAAAGAGGGAGGAGAAGGAGGATGGATGTTTGGATTTATGCATAATGTCACGCTGCAGAATTTTTGACTTGATTGACTTATCTTGTGGGATTTGGGATACCTAGCTCGAGTACGAGTGGTAACTCGACCTTTCGAGGTGAGCTGGTTGCTAGTTGTTCTTTGGTTTAGAGTGTGTGGCCCATTTGTGGCTTGGGGGGCTAAGGGGGAAGAAGAGTACCCCTAGCGTTGGTTGGGAGGTACCGGTGAAGTCACATCGATTGGAAAGCGGGAGCTACACAGAGCGCATGGGACAATGACTCATATCTGTCACCTTGGGCTACAATATGCATGCTTTTATTTTGCATGGTAGATTACTATTGATCTTGCGCTTTCATTTATGTACTTTTATTGTGTAAAGAAAAGTGTTTTAATTAGAGTTTTTAATCGAGAACTTAAAATCATCATAGATTTACACTCACTGCATCGATTTGATCTCCTTGGCCACCAATCCTTGATTGCTATGACTATTTGTTTGTTTTATTGATTATTTGAAGAGTTTGTGATTTATCTTTCATCCTCATCCCTAGATCATCAGTCCACGCCTGAGCAGTCGGCCAGGAGTCGAATGAACGGTCGTCACTTCGGTGAATAGTGACCTATATATTCTAATGCCCTGATTTTCTATTTTCCCAGTGACCTAAGCGATGGATAAAGTTTTCCCAGCTGTCTACCCCTGTTGATTGTTCTTGGTTGAATGATTTTCGTATGCTTTCGTTTGATCGATTTATCTACGTTTTGATTGACTACATCTCCAAATTTCTCTTTGTTTTTAATTTCTTAAAATTTGTTGAACCTATGAGTCTTGTATGCCCATTTCTCTATGTCTTTTGGATATTGATTACGTCTGCATTTCCTGGTGGTTTATTTTGCTGTGTTTCACTTGAATGATTATCTTTGTGTTTATCTTGATGTTTTATTTACCTCTGTGTTTTTGTCTCTGTACCTTAACAAACTGATCTCTGCATCCAACTTACATCTGTGTTCAACTCATCTAAGCATTCCAACCATATTGTTTTCCCTAAATATTTGCGTTCAACAAAATTACCTCTGCTCGTATGATTTTTATGAAGGTCCTAGATGGTTTTGTGGATGCAAATTATGACTCGGGCATCGAATCCTTGCCTTACTTATTTTATTTGAATTCTAGCCTAAACGCCGTCATATTTGGGCGCTATTCATTGGTTGAGTAATTATCTATCCAGGAAACAAATTAAGTTCAAGGGCATTTATCCATGAATCGACTAGTTACCTCTGCGAATTGTGCACGTCCCATCCCATCTATAGCAGGAAGAGAAGAACTTGACATTGAATATTGTTCATTTCATTTTAATGGTTGTTGAATAAAGTTGTTATGTGGGAAATCGAGGTTTCAATCTGCCATGTTTAGTTTGACATATATTTCTTTTGAAGCACGCTTAGTTCATTTTATCATGGTTGTTATGATTAAAATTCACTTTTATTTCACTTGTTAGAAAGTATGGAGTAGTTGTTTAATAAAAACAATATTTTGTCTATATATTTTTCACAAATCAAATATCAACTCCAAACTTCCCTTTGGTTTTGTTGTTTATAGTATTTCGATTTAGGTTTGTATTGATATAAGTCTTCAGCTCTAGAGAACCTGAAATAAATAGTTTCATAAGTTTTCATGTTCTGTTATGGGTGAAAATCCATTTGAGAGGTAAGGTGTATCTTCGTGTTTTGACCCAGGGTGAAATAGTTATTTACTTACATTTTTTCTCTTTGATAATATCATGTAGCTCATACACCATTGAGGTCGATGAGAATTCAAGCGTTAGTATGTAATCATACTTGCTCCATATTTCTATCATTTGATTTATAGATCTTCTCACAGCCTGTGGATAATCGAGGAATTTTGGTTTAAATATGTAGAGTTATTAATTATGCAATTGACAGAAACCTTAATTTTTTTTTTAGAGATTTGAGTGGGTTTCCATTACCTTATTTTTCAAGAATTGTAACTTCTGGAAAACAATTATCTGACCATAATTTGTAGAAAAATATGCATCTGCGAAGAGGTGTATTTCTGAATTGTATTTTATACCTTCGTTTTTACCAAGCAATTCCCTTGTAATACCTATAATATACCAACGAATTCTGTGGTGTTATACCAGTGACATTCTTGGCATTTTCTGGAGAATTAATATCTTGGTCAGTTGTGTTTTGTTTTGTTGACAACGAATCCTAGGTAGTGTCTTTAATAGTAGGGATTTATGCATTCCTTTTATCTTTGTGCCCATTTATTTCTGCGCTCCAACAACCCATAAGTTCACTCTGCGTTTCCACTAATTAGACAATGATTTTTGTCTTAGACAGAGTTCCTTTTATTTTGATAGAGTTTTTATGACAGTTTTTATTGACAACATATCCAGGATTTTTAATGATCTCTACATTAGATTTTAGCTTTGCGATTCACTTATATATTACCTTCCTGCCTCATCCTTGAATTTAATCTGCGTATCACATGCACCTTGGCTGATTTTATTATACTGACAATATTCTTACTATGTGGTTAATCGATTTTACACATCCTGTGGCAGCGCATCCCCGTGATCTATACAACTATTTTGGTAGCCAACAATAGCATAAACTATTGGCTAGTGAATTATATTGTTTCCTCGTTAAGAACTTCTTCACCTAAACCTTCTTCTAGTGGAAGTTTTAATCCAACCTTTACTTACACTCAAATACCTTAAACTTTTACCTTTTAAGTAAAGAGAACCTTGAAGGAAAATAGAAGTAGATTGTTATAGAATTTATAATTTCCTTTAAATGTTAAATGATGTAAAAGTTTAAGATTTCGATTTTTAAACTTAATAGGATTGTTAGACAAAGTGGTTATTGGCATATTAGTTTAATATCTTGTGCGATATTAATGGAAAAGGGATTAGTATTTTTTACTAAACATTTAATAGTTTAACAATAATTGGCTACTATGCACCTTGTGCCTGAAATCGAACTGTAAGGGGTGGTTGGTCCCAGTCGTTTCACCACTTGGGTTTCCTTGCAGGAATCAAGAATACTTCGGTTAGTTGTACAATTTGGTTTGAGTGGTGTCACCTTGCATCTTGTCGACGTGTTGCTTGGGTTTATGGGTATCGTCTTCTTGTCAGTTAATTCAGTCTCCTGGTGCATTTGTTTTTCTTGAGTCTTGGGCCCAGGCAGGTTATGCTGCGCCAAGGTTATTTTCATGCCTACCGCCTGGTGACGACATCATTCTTGATGAGGGGATCATTTCGCGCCCTCATTGATAGAGGCGAATGATAACTTGGCCGGAGTTTGTGCTTCCTAATGTGGGCACTGTTCGTTGTAACGGTTGCTAGAACTTGGTTTTGTAATGCCTTAAGGCACTGGGTTTGTGCGACGTAGGGTTCTAGTTCCTGGTTGTCGAATCCAATGTGTCGGGTTGTTGATTTTGTCCTTTATCTTGTATTCATTGTCTTGCTTGTGTCGAGTGGGTAATCGTTTCTATCTGTATTGATTTTCGTATGTTTCACCCAATTGCCTGATGTGCTAGTATTCTTAATATTTTTTGTTTGTTGCCTGATCTGCGTGCATTGTGTTCATCATCAAGTTGAGTTGTTTAAATGGGGTCGTTGTTTCTGCCATGCAAAACAAAATCATTTTTTTCTTTTTTTTTGCTTGCATCACTTGTAGTCGTAACCGTGGGGTCGTTACACTCATCCAAATGTTCGATGAATTCCATCGTTGAACACTTAAACCCAAAGCTATATACCTGCAACTAGTTCTCAAAAAAAATAAAATCAAGCATATGGTGATAATATAAAAAGTTAACACAATAGATAGCATAATACATTAATAAACATAACAAATATGCCCATGGATAATAACTCATATATTTGCAAGATATCAATTGGATGAGAAAGGAGTATTTCTATTAATAAATTATCAGCAGAAGAGAAAATATTATAGACTTCTGTGTCAGCACGGTTTAAAACCGAGAAACTAAGTTCCTTCCAGCTAGGCCTCCACCACTTCAATCCTCGACCAAAGGAAATATCATAAGAGAGAAACATTGAGGTTATCAATAAATAAGGGAAGAGATTGGGGGATGAACACTATGTTCAGACTTAAAAGACAAAGGGATGCAGACTCAATATGAAGTAAATAATTTCTCCAGAGTAACTTTGCTCTCAAAGTTGAATCCTTTCTCCCTTTTCCATAGCTCGGAATTGGCCGATTTATAGCCTTCAAAATGGAATTGAAAGGCTGATTCAGAATGTTTCTAGTATATGGAAGGCCAAGGATCAAAGATCTCTTGTCGTGACATGGAAATCCGACATTTAATTTCATTTTTTGGCACAAATCCTGGTGTACATGGGTTGTAGTGGAGAAGCCTGCGTATACGCATGTTGTATAATGTGCAAGATGTGTATATGTGGAAAAATATTATTTTTTGACTCTGGATTTTATCAACAAGGAAGATAAGTCTACATAGAGAAATGGAATAAGTCCCTCTGTGCAAGATTGCATAGGGTGAGGAAAATCTTTCTATAACAGATGCCCCCTATTATGTGAGGTCAGAGGAGTATCTGTGATGGCCGAAATACATTATAAATAACCCAGAAGTGGAGTGATATGGGATGAGCTGGATGAACTTGTTTCTCATTACATTTTGTATTGACTTTTCATACATGGATGCCAATAAAATTACACTGCATATCCATGTGAAAAATATACCAAAAAAGTGTCTGTGGCCATGAATAGGAAAATAAAAATGCAGTTACATGCCAATAGTTTTCATAGTCACGAATAAGTCCTAGTAGAACAAGTTTCAAAACCAATCTGAAGATATCTATATACCATAGAGTACAATATGATCTCCCATGATCACTAAAGTCATATAGGTACTGGTCCAATGAAAAAGAAGCAACAACTCAGGAAAGTTGTGGCCATATAGTGATGTCTTCAAGTCTTCTATGCAATCTAACAAGGGTGCAATTCTACATCATATGAATAAAGGAGTTAAGATAGAAAACAATGAGACATCATTTGATTACCAATCATTGAGGTATACCGTTAACAAATGCGAGACAACCTACCGATAATGAAAGTAGGTATCAAGGCACCGAGTACATTCTTACAAGTTTGAATAGAATAGTCGGTGTCGAACACTTGAAGAATCCATCGATTAGGAGACATTGATGTATTCCCAACTGTTGATGGCAAGCGAGCCTGCCACTGATGAATGCAAGTCTCAAGGTACTCATAAGACTGTAGGTCTTGTTTCCAGAATAAATGATTTGAACTCAATGGAAAGAGACCCGCTAAAAGGAGAGCATTAAGGCATCTCTCATCAGTCGGCATGAGGTACAAAGCAGGAGCTTCATGATTTGGTGGAAATCAGATGAAGAACATGTTCATGAACCAACAACCCAGTGTGTCTTTCACGTGTGACAAGTGCAAGAGGTACACAAAAAATTCCCTATGAATAAAAACCAATGATGAAAAACTGCTGACAAAGGTGAGGAAACCACCAATAAGGATAATGGCATCCAAGACACTACACGAATCCCAATGTGTGAATAGATGTCTTATTGTCGAACACAAGGGAAACCACCCAATCAATGACCAATGATGAAGTGTCGACTATTGGGTTCAATGTTACCTACCAATGATGAAAGTAGGGCCAAGGTGCATGATAAGACTTATAGTATCATGTGATTCTGAGACAAATTGAGGGTATGGCCAACATGGAAATTTAAGAGTTCTAAGGAGTGGCTGACACAGGTTGATAGAATTCCTTTGAACAAGAGTATGAGACATATGGAGGACTCCGATAGAATAGACCCAATGATGAAACCATGAGATGCATGAGGCATCAAAGAAATTCTTTATAGGGACCGGAAGAGTAACTAGATGGTAGAGAAGCCTCTGTAACGAGCTCAGCTTCCTAAGGCCATGCTAATCCCAAAATTATGATGATGAATGGACTCAATAACTTTGTGCTTTGTTCAAAGGTGACATGATTGTTTCCAACATAAGATAATAATCCCTTCCCACCCATCTTTTTTGTTTTTTCATAGACAAATGAATGTTATGATACATAGGAGGAAATGAGTGTTGTAAGTAAGCAAAACTAGTTCCAGAAGTGGAACATACATATGCTCAATGTAAGGAGATGCATGCGAGAGATGGAAACGCAGGGCAATGTTCCCTCCTAGGTATAGGGTGTCAAATTGCAAAGGATATAAAAAAGGATATGCTTGGTTGAGGATGAAAAATTGTTGAGGCAAATGTTTTATAACGCAAAGCGAGAACCAACTATAGGCTCAATACTGCAAGCAAGGGCATGAGATGCAATCACAACTTAACGCCAAAAAATGTCCCTTTTTATGTATTTTAGTCTACTTGGTGTAAAAAAGGGATAAACTTGTGCCAAATAGACGTCCTTTCTAATCCAATTTACGAGTGTGCAAGAGACAAGTTCACTTGACAATATTTTCTATTTTTGAATGAGTCGGAAAAGAGCTTAACTAAGACTCATGAACTTTCAAGTATAAAGTAATGAGTGTGAAAGGGACAAATCACTCGGCAATATTTTCTCTTTTTGAACGAGTCAGAAAAGAGTTTAACTAAGACTCATGGCCTTTGAAGTCCAATTTAACAAGTGTGAAAGGGACAAATTCACTCGTCAATCTTTTCTCTTTTTAGACGAGTCAGAAAAGAGCTTAAATTAGACTCGTGGATGTTGTTCTAAGCAACATGTAATGGGGGAGGACATGACTACCATGCAAGACTTTTGTGGAAAGCCATCAGCTTACGAAGAGCTGACACAATCTTGGGAAAAAAAACTTTCCAAGTCGAGGAGGATAAAATACTTGCATAGGTTACCTTATCTACAATATATCAAATAATGCCCCTTATATGGAAGGGTGTAGAAGAAGGAAGTCAAGGATCTACAATATTATTCCAATCAAAGGAAACCACTCTAGGACTTAGAGGGAGCATACTCGAAGACATTAGAATTCTCCCTAGTGAAGAAGGTACAAAAATATAAATGCTAAGGACATGGTCGAAGGACGCATCACCCTCTAAAAGAAAAGTGGAATTGACCGAAGATTGCATTGACAATTTCACTTCCTTAGGCTTGTCACTCGCAAGAGAAGAGTGTGATCAGCCGAAGATTGCATAAGCACGACCACTTCTTCAATCACTGGTTGAATATGATGCAATACAAAAAGGTCAAGAGACGCATCACCCCCCAAAATAGGAGTGGTGTCGGTCAAATATTGCATTGAAATGATTTCTAGTTGAAAAATATGTGAGACCATGTTGATTAAGGTTGGTTGTCATTGATGTCAACCCTTGAAGAAAGACCCGTAGCACAAAGTTTTGGGTAATGGACCCAATAGTGTTTGATGTAAATATGACTCATTATTGTTTTTTCATGGTTGATAAGAAG